>RJWM01014541.1:0-50195 GCA_004363535.1 Dasyprocta punctata | reverse complement strand
TGCCCATCCTGGCCAGGTGAAGCCAGCCAGTGGTGGCAGCTGGGGTGACAAGAAGCTCATAGTGGGGCTGGGCCTGGGAAGAAAGTCAGCTTCATGACCTTTGTGACTCCCTTCTATGTGGTTGCAGCTGGATGGTAGCAAAAGAGGCTCTGATTCCTAGCAGGATCTGCTGTGAACCTGAGATAGGGCCAGGACACCTGCAGGGGCATTTACTGCCTTTCCAAACACAAGGCCATTCTGATGCGTGGGGGCTAGGAGCAAGGAAGCCTTGTGATGCGCTATCGGTTTGGAGCTGAGATTATGCATGAATAGGGAGAAAGAATCTCACAGTTGGGTTGGAAATGGGCAGTGCTCAGGGTTCCCCCAAGGCAAACTGAGGCCAGGTGAGGTGGGGGCATTTCACTTCCATGTAGTCTGACTGCTCTGACAGGCCCTGTCCTCATTACTTCCAGATGGCAGGAGTGTCCCAGTTACCTTTTGATTTCTTTGTTGTGTTTTCCAGGGCCTGGATGGACAGGCTTCCAGGGGAGAAGAGTTAAGTGTGGTCAGGTGGTCCCCAGGGCCCCAGAACAGGCAGCTATGCCTTTCTAAATCAATAGTGTAACTTGCCAAGCAGGAATGGGATGTTTCCACAGGATCATTGGCTTCACTTGGAATCAGGAGTGTCTTCCTTCTCACCAGTGTAAAAGGAACAGCCCCGCTCCTGTGGTCAGGCTGCTCTGGTGAGGGACAAAGGAAACAGGAGGCCCTTCCAGAAATCTATGGGCTGGCAGAGAAAAGCCCAAACTGAGGACCAACTTTGCCTGTGTCTGGGAGAGAGGACCGGAGACAGAGAGCTGTCCCACCTGAGTTATGGTGAGGGAAATACTGGGAACAGGGTCTAACTCAGTGTCTGGATCCTCCTGGGAGAGGCATCTCCAGATCCAACTCTCAGGGACTCCTGAGGTGGCCCAGCACTGTGCTTCTGCTGGAAGCCAGGCTTCTGGTTACCATAGTGACCATTGGTGTGGTTACCAGGCACAGTGCTGTGTGAATCTCTCCCTTTGGTTCTGGAAGACCCAGTGTATCCCCTTTTCCAGTCCAGCTGGCCCCATGCTTCAAGGGTGGAAAGAGCCTCTCCTTTCCCATGAGCATCCTCTGGAACTCCTTTCCATGTCCAGGAGCTTCTTTGTCTCTTGTGTCCTTACATTTCTCTTCCCAGGACTCTGGCAGTCCCATGAGAACCTGACTGGAGGCTGACTGAGATCTTGACCTTGAACCACAGTGCATGTGTCTCAGAGATCAGGCTGTTGGTAAGACGTGCACATGGGCTCTCTCCCAGCCCAGAGCCTTCTCCACTGGGATGTGTCTTTCCCGCAGTGCAGGGGCCTTCGTGGAAGGAGTGGACTCATCTTGTTAAGGACTTCTCTCTCACTGGAGCAGGTCATCACCATTTGGTTTGTGTCCCTACACCCTTGACTCTAGATCACATGAACAACATGAGCTCGTGTGTTTGCCAGTGTGGCATCTGTGGCACTCAGGGTGATTTGGCTAATGGATCAAGCCTTTTGTGGTGAGCCTCAGAATTCTCAACGTGGCACATCAGGCTGCTGCTCCCACTGCCTTGTGTTTGGTTTTGGGGTTGACACCCATCTGTCCTCTGTAGCTAGGATTCCCCACTGCATCCTCCATCTCTAACCAACACACTTGGGATTGCTCAAAATACACAGACATTGAATGTCAGTGCCTCGTGGAACTCTCCCTGCTGGATGTGTGCTCAGTGGGTGTGACCTTGCAGCGGCCTCAGATGCCCAGAGAGGGGAGTGTGCTTGATGGGTCTGCAGGGATGCAAGAGATAAACTCTGTGAAGGACAGAGTGCAGGACAGGTGGAAGCAGCCCTCCTTCCTGTTCACTGGTGTAGGACACCAGCCTGCGCTGCTGGTTCCGGGTCCCTGCCCTCATGCCACCCGTGAGGAACCAGCCTGCTCCTCCGAGCTTTCCCCACCCAAGGTGCCACTTGTAGGGACCTGATCTTGCTAGTTTGTTCCCCTGACCTGGGAATGGAAGACAAATAGACTCAGAGTTAATTCAGCATACGGGCACCCAGGTGGCTCTTGCCTCACTAGGCAGAGGAGCCCTGAGCCTCTGGCTTGTCCTGCTTTTATTCACCTGGACACAGGTACAAGAAGTTAAAATAGCACAAGATTCATCTGCCTTCTAATATTCATTAGTACATGCTCAAGTAAACAACTTAATCTCAGCTGTGAACCTGCACTGTGTCATCAGCCTATGTGTTGCCTTTTTCCTTTGTGCTCACAGAGGAGGCCATTTAGGCCTTAAACTTCCTCTCTGCTCTCCCACACACTTGCCTCTCACCGACCAGCACTCACTCCGCTCATAAAGGTCAACCCCTGGTATCAGGAGCAGGTGTGCTGACCCTGATGGGGCTGCGCTGTAGACACGTTCCCCGAAGCAGCTCAATTATGGTGATGGGATGCCTTGTATTTTGGATTCATTTATATTGCCAAAGGGAAAAATAATCTAAAGTAAAGGAAACAGAAATTTAATGTGTGAAACAGCTTAAAGTTTTTGTCATTAAAGCATCAAACTACTACAGAAGTAAGCAAAAATAAATAAAATAAAATTCTCATTGGTAGCCTTTCTATGAATCCAAGATTACTCAATTGTTCTGCTAATGGATGGTGAGCAATCAGTTCCTTCTGCTCTTTGCTATGGTCCTGTTATTACACGATTCTCTGGCTGATCCTTGAATTTGGGCTTTAATATTTGCCTCTATTTCTGCTCATGCCTTTCCTTCTGCATTGTCTTCTGCTTCCAGTTTGGTGTCTTCCATCAATGGATTCTGTTAATGAATCCAAAATGTAAGGTAACCGACAGTGATCACTGAGCTGCAACCCATCCCTTGCCTCCTCCTCTCCCTGATGCCCCATTGTGTCCCTTCTGATACTGGCCTCTGGGGCACTTGCCTGGTCATCTGACCCAGCCCACAGGTTTCCCCAGGCCTGTGACAGGACCTCCCCGCTGCTTCTCTACACATTGCTCCAGGTCCTCCAGCACTCCTGACTTTCTCTAGCCTTGCAGGGAAGATCCTGCTGTTTCCCAGGATCACACTCTATTCCTTACCAGCTGCCCCTCTCCCTGTGTCTGATGCCCCACTCCAGCTAGGATCCAGTAAGATGCTACTTCTCTACTTCCTGCTTGTTTTCTTGTCCCCCAAAACAAATTTCACTCAGTTTCTTTCTTAACTGGGTTGCTGCCATTTACTCCAGTTTTAGGAAGATACGATATTTTCAATTAATTATAACTTTGAGCTATATTTACTATGTTTTTCTGGAATGTTAGCTACACATTCCCTTGGAATTTTGCTATTGATTTTCACTCCTGAGGGTGGACCCACTCACTCAATCTGAGGACTTACAATTTATCAATCTAAGTTGGACAATCTTGGAACGAAAGGAGGCATTATGCATAATGGTGACAATAACAGGTGCAAACCAATATCGTTCCTGGAAACAGCTGTGCTCTTCTCAACCTTGCTGTTAGCAGTTGGCCTACAGCAAACTTCACCATTTACCTGAGGAGTGACATGTGGGTGATAGTCACCACGAGTGGCAGGTGAACGTGCATTTTTCTTCTCAGGCAGATCTCGGTGCAGCACTTGAATGGTCCTCTCTCTAAATGCATGGACTTGGACAAGCAGCTCATTTGGTGGCTCATTTTCCCACAGTGAAGTTCCACACTGAAAGCTATTACACCCATTGCTGTCTGCAGTGGAGAAGAGAGGCTGCCTTGACTGCTGTGGGAAAAGAGTATTCTTAGGCAGAAGCCCGAGTCATGTCTCTGCTCTGCCCTTTGCCATGCATGTTCTTGAATTAGCCTCTCACACTCTCTCAACTTCAGTTATCCCACCTGGACACAGCAGCACACAGCAAGCAGGTCTGTGAAAGGAAGGATGTGAGAAGCTAAATAAAAAGAGGCCCAGCAGGATGCAGCGGACAGATGCAAAGTGAAATGAGCCAATGAGCTAGTTTTCATGTTTTCTTTTTTAGGATTTTGAATTGAATATGGAAATCTATATACCTCTTCATTGCTTATTTTTATTGCAACTACATATTTCTGCAGAGTTCATTGCAAATTTGTTTTCAGAGCCCTGGGGTCTAGATTTATAACTATTGATTTTGAAGGAGACCATTAAAGAACTTCTCTGATGAGAAACCCTTCAGACCCTCCTTAGGCCACTCCACACCACTGGCCCAGGACACACTAGCTATGTGGGATGTTGAGAGTTGTTTCTCCAAAAATGGATGTGTGTGCAAATACCTTTGAGAAATGCTGTTTATAAAGTGAACTATATTTTCTTATTCCCCAGGTTTTCAGATCTTTAAACTAATACGTGTCATGAATCTCCAGGGTGGGCTTCTGTCACATTCATTGTCTTGCAGATGTGTTTTACTACGATCCTGGTACTTTATTATTGGATATTTTTGGAGCTCAGTGGTCTTGGCACAATTTGACAAGTACTGTTCTAATAATTTTTATGGATTTGGAAATAAATGTTTTTGCATTATAATATTAAATGGGAAAACAAGCTACTAAATTCCACATCTTGTTAAACCATGATTATGTTAAAGTATATTTCAGGGACTAGCAAGAAATATATCAAAATATTAACATGTCAGCTAAAAGCAGTAACCTCTGGAAGTTGAGAAGATTTATAGTTAGCCTTTATGTTTATTTTTACTTACCTATATTTTCCATTTTTTCCCTACTAGGAGTATATATTATGTTTATCATCCAGGAATTTGCTTTTAATTTTTCTTTGGGTTAAACAGTCTCAGAAGACAACATTTCCCTTTCTCCTCCAGAGTCAGATCCAGCAGAATGAAATATGCCTTTCATTGTATCTCAGGAAGGAAGAACTATAAAAAGGCTTCAGAAGCTCATGAGGATTTTGAGGGCAGTAAAAGGAAAGACTCCAAACTGAAGAAAAACACACAAAGTTTTAAGAACAGTAAAAGAAAAATGGGAGCAAGGGATATTGAGTATTGAAAGGAAAAAAAAAATAAGACACTTCTCCTGGAAGAGAAAAGAAATTTCATGGTAGGAAGAAAAAAAAAAAAAAAAGAAAGAAAGAAAGAAAAACCTATAGTTTTTGTGAGAAAGCACAAAGGCAAGGAGGAAGTCCACCCTGGCCCATACAGAGACCGACTAGAGTCTCCACCCCAAGGCCACCTTCCTGGCGGGAGGCTCGGGTCACCCTTGGACTCACCCACAGAAGAGTGTGGCATCTGTGTACCTGGGCTCCTAGCAACTTGGGTCAAGATGGGGAACTTCAGAACCAAGGAAGCATGACAAGGAGCATAGGGGTGGGGAGAAACATACTCTGAATATGGTGCTTGCATGGTAGAATGGTGTGAGTGAAGTCTTTTAAGCCCCAGGTGGGCTCTCCTGGTGCTGGACTCCTAAAGAAAGCAATTTAGCATATTTTGGAGGTTTATGTCTTATCCTCCCAGCTCATGCTTTTGTGGTTTTGGATGACTTTCTTCACCTTGCTGTGCTTTTAGTTTTGTGAAATGAGGGTCTCAGTAATAAGCATTTCATTTCATTGGTTTGGTCATTAAATAAGATGACATCTGTAAAAGACTCAGCATCAAGTCCTGTATAAATGGTAGCATTAGTATTAGTAAAGAAGTAAATAACATCTGCAAATAATTAACCAGCATTTCCTAGACTGTGACTGTTATAGTCTCACTGTTTGTGTCCCCACGAAGTTTGTATCTTGCAATCCAACCACCAAGCTGATGAATTTAAAAGGTAATGCCTAACCCTAACCCTTATGAATGGATTAGCACTCTTCTAAAAAGCCATCAAGAAAGAGCTTCCACCATGCAGGACACACAGAGAGAAGGTGCTGTTTTATGAACTGCAAGTGGGTCCTCATCAGGCACCAAATTCATTAGCATCATAGTTTTATGAGGGAACCCACTCACCCTTTCCCTTCCCTGTATATGAGACCCATAGAAAGTGCCCTCTATGAGGAAGTAGCCCTTACCAGGCAGGGATATACTAATGCTTTGATTTTTTACAAAGTATCTGTGAGCAACAAATTTCTGTTGCTCATAAATTCTTCAGTCCATGACATTTTGTCATAGAAGTCCAAATGGATGAAGACAACAGCATGTGGGAATGACACTGTAACTCCTGTAGCACTATTATATCTTGTATCTAGATGTCCCCCTTGCCCCACCCAAGCATCAGGTGCTCATAGGCAGGTTTTTTGGAGGTGACTGCTTCCAAGGTGTGTGAATATGGATTAAAGATGTGTGATAACTAAATTAGTCCACTGATTGGTTTACTGTAGTTCTGGGTATGGATTATGGAAGCCCCATGCTGCGTATAGGTGACACTATCCAGTAGGTTTATAGCCTGTGTGGGATAAAGGTCTGGAAGACTCCTACTTGTGGCTTCCTGCCTCCTGTCTACCCTGCCATGGACTGTTTCTCCTCTGCAGTGCACCTGTGTCATGCTACTCTGCCTTGGAGTTAGCCAGCTAGGGACTGAAACCTCTATAAACTGTGACCCAAAATTATGTTTACTCCTTTAACTTGTGGCTATTGGATATTTTGCCCCAGCGATGAGAAAATAACTAAGACAAGTACTGTCTGACATAGGTTATACTTAGATGAAGGAAGGCATTGAACTGGTCTTTACCATCTAGGTACTATGAATATGAATACAATTGTCAATTGATTGAAATTACCTTCAGTATTATCTAAAGTGTTTTATTTTTTGCTTTGTTTTTTGCTTGTTTTTTCCAGCATGGGGATTGAACTCAGGGCCTCTGCAGTGAGCTATATCTCCAGCCATTTTATATTTTATTTTGAGACAGTGTCTTGCTAAGTTGCCCAGGTTGGGCTGAAACTTAATACCTCTGGCTTAGCCTCCCAGAGTTCTAGGTCTATTTATAGTACCTTCAGTTTGAGACTTGTGTTAGTCAGGCGTAGTAGGTTGATTCTTTTTGACAAACATGTGACTAGCAATTCACATTTATTGCTCACTCTTGAGACTGAGTCTTCAGTGCTCTGCTGAGCTCAACTGTAGGTTCATGGGGTCTACTCTTCTAGTGGACTAGAACTCACAAGAGTATAGAAGGACGTAGGATACTGTGGTCATTAATTTTGGTATGCCAATTTGACTGGAGTAAGAAACATCTAGCAGGTTAGTGAAGCACAGGTTTGGGTATGTTTGTGGAAGGTTGCCACATACACCAGCAAACTTACCAGCAAGACCCACTCTGGTTGTGAATGGCACCAACCAATAGGTTTATAGCCTGGGTGGAATAACGGCAAGAAAGAAGAAGGAAGTAGACCCATTTTCAATAGCTCCAGTCTTCCTGATGAGTGGTATATCTTTTGCTGTCATTGCTTTGGAACCTTGGTCTCCAAATCTCCATTTTTTCCTGCCTTCCAATGCAGACTTGTGCCAGTCACTCTCTGTGGGAGCTTCCAGCCTTTGACCTCGGCTGGTGTTGCATCCTTTGTTCCTTTTGTTTCATGGCTCCCATTTTCTTGGCCTGAACAGCTACTGGATCCTCTGGTTCTCCACTGTATAGATGGCCATTTGGGACTTCCCTGCCTCTGATACCACGTACAGCCCTGGGGAACTCTCCTGCACCTGATGCTGATGCTGTAAGCCTGAAAAATTTCTTTTGGTGGTTATACAAGTATTTTCTTCTGTTCTGTTCCTCTAGGGAACACTAAGAATTGCTTTTCCTGTTTTCTCAAGTCTCACTGTTGCTCCCACCTACCTTGTATGCTCTGTTGACCAGAGTAGGCAACATGGGCAAGCCCAATGTAGTGGGAAGTGCATGCCTGCCCCTGAAGCACAGCCCGGCAAAACCAAACAAGAGGGCATAAAGATGCCTGACCTGATGTGCCTAGTGCAGCTACAGTGTAAAACATCAACCATGCTGCCCTTCCAGCTCTGCCTACACAGCCTGCTCACTAAAGCTTTGGAGAAATCTTGAGCCAGGAAAGCAGGAAGAAAAGATGCAAGTCCATCCCTGGTTCGCTTGCAAACCTTCCGATCTGGACCATCCCTGGGTTAGAGCTGATTTGATGGTGATGAGGAATTTGTAGTCTCTCTCTGCAGTTGTTTTATCTTTAGGGTTTCCATCAACTGAGCAACCTTGACTATGGTCCTTTATGTCCTTTTTGGCTGTGGTACAAATATCTACATATGCAGCGATTGTAGATGGAGAATTTCTCTTGAAGTGTTTGACATATAAATGACTAGGTGAATGAATAAGCAATTCTCTGTAAAAAAAAAAAAGTGCCTGCTGCAGAATCCTGTGGACTTAGGCAGGAGGTGAATCAATTCTACTGGTCTAGATGGTTCTTTCCCATGCTCAGGAGTCATTTACTTGAGATAACTTCCTGTGTCTTGCTATCTGCTTTCACTCCTCCTGCCCTCCCTTTCTGTCTGTCCCAAAGCCAGAGTTTAAAATATTTATAATATCACTACCTGTATCTATTTGCTATCTAGCATCTAAATGAAGAAATGGACCCCACTTAGAGAACTGACATCTCATTTCTGTTTCTGGAAAATTTACATATGAAATTTGCTAAATTGTATCATTCTGAGCTGAAAGGGCACATGTATCACCCTGGGGAGGGTCATTCTCTGCTCATGAAACCTGTTCCTCCTGGTGTCCATCAGAGGGGAGAGCTCCTTGCCCATTCTCAGTTCATGACATGTTCTGGTTACTTCTTCCAAGATTGCTACTTGTTACGGAGTAACCAATGATCAAGCCAGCATACTGGAGTTACGTCTGTTTTCTGCCCTCCAGCAAGGTGAATTATTGGGCTAACAGCTTTCTCAGGTTTGGACTCTGCAGGGTGATCAATTATGTGCAAAGTTCACTCAAACAAAAAGTGAAGTGGCTCTAAGCTGGTGAGTTTTGAGGCCACTGGAGCAATTCCCCTTTCAACAAGAGGCAGCAGGCAGGACAGGCGGAGTATCTGACCCTCAGTCACAGGCACATCAAACTTGACAGAGACAGAGATGTGTTCTCTTTATCTGTGGCATGTGTCCTCCCAAGGTACTTTTGGAAATTTTATCTGGTTTTCTTGTACCTGGTATACAGCTCTATGAGCAATAATAATGACTACTATTTTAGATATGCAGTAGGTGCACGACCATGCCTGATCACAGTGTTAAGTCCTCCCCAAGAGTCCGTGGTGGATCCTAAAACCAGCTCCATTTCCCAGTGGATGAAATAGAGCACAGAGAAGTTGCAGGGCAAAGAGAGGAAGAAGTCCATCTGCCTTGTGCTGGTGCTTACACAGAATGCACTGCATCATTAATACATTTTAATTATTGTTGGTTGAATGGATAAATGGGTGTATAGATAAATGTCAGAGTAAATGCTTCTCAGGGGACAGGAAAGCAAAATGCCCTCTCTGAACACCCAAAGGAACATTTTAATCTTGTTGATTTCTGGAGAAATTAGCTCCCTCTGACTTCTGACCATCTGCTCACAAAGGAGTAGCAAAGTTGCATCTCCAGCACCTAACACCAAGGCTGGCAAATTCAGGAGTTGAAAACATCTGATGAATAAACAAATAAATGAAAAACATGATGAAATATGTGGAAGCAGTTATTGGTTTCCTGCACAAAAAGCTCAGTGAACGTATTTGTGCCAGTGGTTGGAAAGACAGAGAAGAGATAGGAAGGGAAAGAAGAATGGCAGTGACGTGACAGGAGGGCCCAGGGGAGGACACCACCAGGAGCTTCAGGGGACAGCTGGAGGCACAATTCCATGTCTCCTCCTTGCGACTCAGGAAGGCCACAGAAAAGCAAACAGTGACATTTGGCCCTTTCATCACCCCCATCCTTCTCCTCCTCCCTCTCTTCCTTTTTTCTGAGTTTGCTTTTGGCTTAGGAAATGTCATTTTTTGGAACCCCATTCAAAAACTATGCAAAAATTTTCCAAAATCATGTTTATACGATGTCCACATTTGAACATCTGGGTGGTGGCACGTGGCACGTGATGTCCTCTTTGTGAGAATACTAGCTTCAGCAAAGATTCTCTCCCATTTCCTGTTGGGGGTGGGGATCAATGACAAACCCTCCAACGAGGGAAACAGCCAATGACTGGAGACATTCGGTCTTTGATTTTTAAGTTAATTAGCAGGACACATGTGAAGTCTTCTCCCCACCAATTTCACGTAGTTTTCCTGGTGAGCAAGAGTTTAGAAGCTTTGTCAATCATCTTGGAAATTTGATCAACCTAAAAATACTGGAAATATGATGCAAATTCTTTTTTAGCCCAAGAATTGTAGACTTAACCAGTAGTCTGTACCTGATACTCTTCCTTCTTTCCTTCCTTTTTTTTTACGGTGGGGAAAGAGGAGTGAATATTATAAAGAGTTTAGACTGTGAAAAGCCTACATCGCTCACCATAGATTTTCATTTTGCTGTTGGTATTGTGTGTATGTGTGTGTGTGTGTGGTCCAGAGCCTTTGAAGTGATTTACAACTCTGTCCTTTTTAATTTATTTTTATTTTGAGACAGGCGTTCACTAAATCGCTAAGTTGCACAGACTCGGCTGGAACTTGCGACCCTCCTGCATCAGCTTCTCAGAGTGCTGGTATTACAGGAATGTGCTGCTTTATCTGGCTTGCCGATTTTTACTTGGCAGACATTTAAAATAGCATACATATCATTTTGCTAAGATTTGATGCTTTATGCAAGGGGTGATCAAATTCTATACTAGATATTTTTAAAAACTCCACTACAGTAAAAGATATTGCCAGTAATTTCCTTCAAAATATTCCCCATCACTTTGAACACACTTGTCTCATTGCTCTTGCCACTTTCTGAAGCAGGTCTGGAAGTCCTATTTTGTGACAGCCTTTATGCGATATGATCAAGAATATGGTGAATGCCACAGCCGGGTGCCACCCAGTGGAAAGGCAGGTCTGTAAAACTATGACAGTGTGTCCTCATCCACCTTATTGGCTGGCTTTGGCACTGTGTAACTTCTGGCTGTTTCCCAAAGTCAAAATGAACATGAAAGGGAAACGTGTTGAACTGATTCAAGATGTCAAGGCAGCCATGACAGTACAACTGCATAAAGACACTCAGGAAAGAGCACTTCCAGAGCTGCCTCAGACTGTGGTAACAATGATGGGATAAGGGTGTTCAAGGTGAGGGAGAGTTTGCAGGGGGATTAACATTCATGTATCTTTTGCTGTAATAATTTTTTTTTAAAATTAAATAGTGTCTATTTCATGGATAGTTATGAGCGTTAGAGAAATAGGAAGGGCCAAGCACAGGGCCTGTCACACAGGCCACGGTCCCATTAAATGTCCCCTTCTCTCTCAGCTGTGTCAGGGCAGCTCAGTGTGGGGCTCCAGGCACAGCATCCTCCTCTGCTGGGAATGAACAAACTGGGGTGATTTTAAGAGACCGAGAGAAAATTAGCATGCACACATGCTCTGCACACACTTGGAAGTCAACAGTGAACCTGATTAAAGAAAATACAATAAAAGGAAATATTCCCACTGTCATATGTTGAAGCATAATTGTGTCTTTCAGTGCCACTTGTTAGATGGGAGCCATGATCACAAAGATCTCTCTGAATGGGACGTACTGAAATGTACTGGAAAGACCATGGTTCAAATCCTACCTCCACCACCTATAACTATGAACTCTGGCAAATTACCTTTCCAAGTCAGACAAACACATCAGTTGTAGATAGCATGCCATGGCATTGTGAGAGGATTTGGTGTGAAACTCAAGGTTCACAGGAAGCTTCCTTCAGTGGAGGGCCATAGTCTATGCTCAGTAAGTGCTAGGTAATTGCTTCCTGCCCACCTTCACCCTCTTTCTTTCTCATAAGTTACATGGTGCTGATTTAACTGTAGAGTTAAAAAAACTACCTGTACAGTTGTTGTGAGGATTGAGTGTGAAACTTTAGATCAGGGCCTCAGATGTTGTAAGCACTGTGCTGGTGGATGCTAATTTATCTTCATGTGGCACTTCTGTGACAGACTTAAGACAGGACAAGTAAGCATAAAACCTCCTCTGTTTGGGATCCAGACAAGAAATAAAGGGAAATAAATAGCTTACATAAGGTAGATGGTTGTTTCTTTTAGGGTAGATTTTGGTTGCCTTTCTGAGGCATTTCAGGCTTTGGTCATCTTAACTTGGAAATAGTTAAATAAATTATGAAGGAAAATATTTTCCTTCCTGCTGGCCCAGATTTCCCCAAGTAGGAGAGATCCTGGAAGTTACAGATACCCCCAGCCCAGAGTAGTGGTGCATTTATGTAAGTGCTTTGAAACTCAAACACGGAGGAAACACAGCGGGGAAATGATGACTGGCTTCTACAGCACGCGGCCTGTGACTCCCGTGCCTGCTGTGCCTGCCATGGGCCCTGAGCCACAGGCGACTGTGGTTCCCGGTGCATTGCAGGTGTGGCTCTGAGCTGGCACCCAGCCTGACTGTGTAGCTCTGTGGTGCTTCACATGGCTTCGGGCAGGGCAAGTGTGTTGTTTGAGTTCCTGCTTCCATTTCCTCTAGGCTGTGTCATCTTGAACCAGTAAGCCAGACATGGTTCTCGAAAATGCCCACCTCAGGGCTCTTTCTGCAGATTAAAGAGAACCAATATTGGAAAGCACATGATGATTTGTTGAATGTCATAGCAGCCCCTGTCCTGTTTGATTTTGATTAGTGTTGCAGGGGAGGAGCAGCTCAGAGCACCTTTCACTGTGGATTATCTAAACTTGTCCCCCACTTCTGCTTTCCTGACTTCTCTCTGCAAGTTCTTCACAGCTGCCTGGCACTGTCCCCCAGCAGCTGCCTTCTGCCTGGGAACAGCTTTGTCTCTTTTGGGGAGGGGTAAAAATAAAATATGGGAAATATCCAGCAGGATTGGGGAGGGGCAGGACCCTAGGAAACTTAGGTGTCCATAGCAGGCTCAGGTGGGTGTTGGGAAAGGAGGACCATCAGGAGGACAACTTTTAGGCAAGAGCTAACATAGTCTCAATACATCAGTGCCCTAATTCTCTTCATTAATTAATTCATTCATTCTTTATTTTTTTATGGCACAAACCTATACTACCAGCACTCCGGGAGACTGAGGTAGGAAGTCTGCAAGTTTGAGCCCACCCTGGGTAACTTAGTGATTTAGCAAGACCCTATCTCAGAAATAAACAGTAAAAAATGTGCTGTGGATGTAACTCAGTATGAAGGCCCTGAGTTCAATCCCCAATATTAAAAACAAAACACAACCAAAAAAGCTTGGGTTAAATATAATTCACCTCTGGTACACTTCACCTATCTACATGCAGTCGTTTAATTTGTTCACAAGGTTATGCAACCATCACCACAGTTTTCATTCATTCATTCAATCTCATTTGAGCTGGCATCAGGGACCTTTCGGTCCGCAGAGACTCTCAGAGTCCTCGTGGCGTTACCAATATGGCAGAACAAGGGTCATTCTGAAGATCCGTGCATAGCGTGCATGTGCACGTGTGTGTGTGTGTCTGTGTATTGCCAAGTGGAGGAACACTGGCTGTTTTTTCTGTGAACAGGAAGCAGCACTCTTTTCCACCCTACACCATTCCTCCTGTGTCTCTACCCTCATCTTGGCATGGA
This sequence comes from Dasyprocta punctata, assembly GCA_004363535.1. Classification (NCBI taxonomy): domain Eukaryota; kingdom Metazoa; phylum Chordata; class Mammalia; order Rodentia; family Dasyproctidae; genus Dasyprocta; species Dasyprocta punctata. The sequence goes on along the minus strand of RJWM01014541.1, from coordinate 36,529 downwards.
TGGCTTCTCTCTTTAGGTTTCACTGCATGTCATGGCTTTGAGACATCTGCCGCACGTGCCCCATCACAATGGCTGCGTCATCATTGCCTACATCCATAGCATCCTAGCTCCTGTCTTCAAGTCTCTCATTGTGAGCCAGTAACTTCATTCTTTCTTTTCCCTCCTCTCGCCTTGTCCTCTCTCTCACTTCCCCTGTGTCACCTCTGTACAAACTAGCACTTCGCCTTATCCATTGTCGCTTTCTGGTGACTGGAATAGATCCTGACATACAGAAAGCACTAAAACAAAATTTGTCAAGTGAATAAATACACTCTTTGAATCATAGGTGCTGCCAAAATAAAATCACCAGAAAATTATTTATTGAACATGTCTCATGTGTCAAACGTTGTCGAAATCACTACGTATTTGCTGTCTCACAGACATATATATTATCTGACTATCTTGAAGATGTGCATGTGGTCTCATTTGGGATTCTCGAGGTAAGGGCTTGCACCCAATCTGGTTTGCAGTGTCATTGTAAATAAATGTTTGCTGGAACAGAGCCACACTCAGCTGGTTATATATTGCTGATGACTGCTTTTGCACCATGATTCAGAGCTGAGTAGTTGCTGGAGAGACTACACAACCCAATATTTATTATCTGGTCCTTTACAGAGATTTACTGAGTCTTAGAATAGACAAGGGGTGACTTGGAAGTGCTGCAGTCTCCCTAAAAATTCTGATGTTCTTCCAAATAAACATAAAGTCAAAGTCAAAAGAGTGAAGTATAAATGCAGAGTCAACCCAGCTTCCTCGGCCCTCTTCTGAGACTGTATCTTGTCCCTTCACACTTGGATGTGGACAGAATCACATCACCCTATGGAAAGGTGTCTTTACAGTCATTTGACAGACATAGGACAGGGATACCCTCCTGAGAAAAGTAGAGCTGGATCAACGTTCAGACCGTCTCATCGTGTAGCTCCAGGCAGCATGCGCTCTGCCCTCTCAGATGTGTCCACGTGAAAGTCACCCTCACTGCTGGCTTCTTACTGCCTGTTTCACTTTGGCTTTGGTAATTGATGTCCGTCCTGGAAGGCCGACTGTCAAATACTTCTGGCTCCGTGCAGCCTCATGAAGGATCCAAAGAGGCTGTGTCAAGGAAATAGTGATGAGCTTTGGTTTAGTTATCATAGGAAGCAAGTGGCTGTGCTGTTGGTAAACTGTGACTGCATCTCTGTGACACGTGTTTACCCTTTGTATGTTGTTCTAAAATATTATTTGCATACAAAAGTTTGCCATGGTTGATTTCAACTCATTATATTAGGTCTATTTGAAATTTTTTTCTAGGCTTCTTTCCCCTTCATTACCAAAGTTAAACAAAAATACCTTAAACCGATAGGAGGATCATCAAGAGAGGCTTGTGTGGTTGGACAGAACTATTTGGAACAACAAAAGGGTTTGTGTGACCAATTTGTTCCCTCCTGACTCTGTTTATTCCCACAGCATGTGATCCTTTCCCCGGTCTACAGAATCAGTTTGCTGGCTGGTTGTCTAGTGACTACAAGGCTGTACATAGCCATTCTTTTGGTTTGCATCTCAACCAGATTCAACCCAGTCTTGCAAGCTGATCTTGGTACTATCCTTGGTGCTGGTCCTGAGAAGCTCACCTTGGTTGACCAGGGTTCTAATGCCTACCTACCTTCCATTCTTTTTTTTTTTTTTTTTTTTTTTTTTTTTTTTTTTTTTTGTGGCACTGGGGATTGAACTCACAACCTCACGCCTGCCTGACAGGCGCGTAAGACGCTGAGCCAAACTCCTGGCCCTGGTTTTTTTGAGGCAGGGTCGCACTGTGTAGCTCAGGCCGGCCTTGCGCTCGTGTTGTAGCCCAAGCTGGCCTTGAGCTCACAACGCTCCTCCTACCTCAGCCTCTCAAGTGCTGCAATTTAAAGGCGTGTGCCACCACGCCTGGCTCTACCTTCCATTCTTGAATCACAGAGTTACAGTGTGAATTTGGGCCCCTGTGATGACCAGGGCAAAGGAGGAGAGACCAGGGAAATTGTAGAAAGAAAATTCCTGACAGAGCAGCTTACCAAATATGTCTATGACAGGCAGGAGGTGCACACAAATACTTCCTGGCTGTAGGTATGGATCAGGCAATGCCAGGATCAGATCTAAGGAATGGGCTGAATCTGGCTGAGATGCGAACCAAAAGAATAAGTTCTCTTGAACTTTATCAAGACCAGGTTGGAATGTGCAAGTGGGTATTGGGATGGTTGTTTTAGTGCGCTGCTTTATAATCTTCTTCAGTCAATTCTAAAGAGCCCAAAATATCATTTGCTTGCTCTTCCATGACAGAACACATTAGCCAACGTTGTTTATTTCCTGACTGTCAACCTACGAGCTGTCAAGACCAATCTGTCCATTTAATCAATTTTGGCTTGTTTTCTGAAAAACTGAAATTTAGCCTTTTACTGGTGTTAGCTATGATTCCTCTTAGAGATGAATTTTCCCAGGTGACAGTAGATCACAAATGGTACAGTTCCACTGCACTAATATTTACAAGCTGTGAGGAAATAAGAGCGATGACATCCAGGAGCTTGGCTTGGGCTTTTCTCTGCCTGGGGGTGCTGACATGAGACATAGTCAAGTTGCAGTCATCAGGGACAGCCAGCACAGTGGGAGTAAGCCAGGAACAGCTTTCCTAGTTTAGGGTTTCTTTCTGCAATAGTTGCAGCGTATGAAATCTATATAGAGAGAAATTTTAGGCTGCCTGCATTCTCTTGCTTCTCAGCAGGCCTTTTAACTTGGCCCTCTATGAGCTCTGCCAGGGTGCTTCTGTCTTATAGCAGGGAGGCCTGCACCACCAGCAAAACTGGCGATGACTTGCACTGCCATATAGAAGCATGCAAATGCACAGGGGATCATACGAGTTACACAGCCAGTCTGTGAGTCTGGGGTCAGAGTACTTGACCCCAACCATCACTGGCATCATGCTGATCCCACTGTCATCTCTACAGTAGAGTCTGCTTCTTGTATAATTCTCTGCATGTCAGCAGAATAGGATCCTAGTTTATCAGGAGATGCGGGAGCTCAGGGACTGAGGACGTTCTTTGAAGCTCCACAACTGCTGGTAGGAGACACCTGGGCTTCCTGCTTCTTTCATTGGGGAGTGGAGAGGACTGAGGGTCAGAAGGACCACAGGACACAACTGATGCCTTTTGAACCTTTCAGGAAGGTTGTGACTGTTGTTAAGACTATGATGCCTGGCGAGACTAGGAAGGCAGTGTGGATGCCAGGCTGCAAAGCACATAGCAGAAGCAGCCAGGAGGTAGCACTGCTTCCTCCTGTTCTGTGGGAGAGCACGGGATCCTGATTCTGCCCCACAGTATCCTTACCTTCCAGGGCAGCTGCTGTCCTCACACTTCCTGTGCTGTGGTCCCCACCACAGGCTTCTGGCCTCATCCAATGCACTCATGGAGTCCTGTCCTGGAGCACAAAGGGGACAGACCCTGTTGACTGCCTGGGTCATCAGTGAATGTGTGTGAATTGCTGGTAGCAGTGTTGGCCCTGAAAGTGTCACACTGAATTTCCACACCATTGCTTCTTACAGGAGAAATACTTTTGACCAGGGAACTTCTAGGCTGGTTACTCTTTTCCCAGGCTGCAAGGTACCCAGCATTCCTGGAAGGGGAGAAGATACCCTCCATCTGTAGCAAGCCCCATTGAACCTCAAGGGCTGAACTCAGCTCTCAGCCCCTGTTGAGAGAGGAACTTCAGCCAGGTGGGGAGCTAAGGCTGTGGCATGTGGCATGGGAGCAGCCTGGGGACAATATGTATTCTGTGTGGTGCCAGGGAGGCAAAATGTGAGCTGCGACCCGGAGTCTAACCACAAGGAGTCTCCACTGGAGTATTTGGTTAAATATGTTGTTCAGAGCTATTTCTAATCAGAGTGCATCATCTTTGGAAACAGAAATTTCCATGTCCAAGCAGAGGCTGGCATGGAGATGGTAAGATAATTCTAATCCAGGTAAGAGAATTTAATTTAGATTTTGTGGGGCCTGGAGGGTATATAATTTGGGGATGCCTCAAACTATAAAGATGCAAACACCCAATTAGATACAAAGGAAAATACTAGCAATGAGAAAAGAAACTACAGTAACTGTGCAGGGGATTGGGGTTGGTGTTTTTAGACATTTTAAGGGAATTTGCCAAGGATACTTATCTAGAAATGCCATCTCTTTGTAATCTGTCTTCTGCCTCCACATGGAATATTCTACAGCTCTCAGAAAACCTCTCAGCCCTGTAATGGGCCAGCAAGAAATATCTCTGATGGGGTTTTATGCTTCGTCCTCCTCCACATTGCTCCCTCCCTTCCAGTTTTAGAATTGTAAGCATGCACAGACACTAGGAGGGTGACATCTCCTTCAAAGCATGCATTGGCAACACATAGTTGGGAAGAACTCTGAGGAGGAACAGCTAACTCTCGCTGAGAGGCTACCATGTGCCTAGCATGACACTGGGCATATCTGATAGATTTTTCTTCTTTCTCAGTATGTTAGCCAGGGCTTTTCAGAGCCCATAAGAGACGAATGGATGGATGAATGGGTGCGTCGATGGGTGTACAGATGTATGGATGAATGGATGAATGGATTCGTGGATAGACAGATAGATAGATAGACAGAATAGATTGACCATGGGAACTGCTCACATGATTATGAGGGACAAGACATTTCACAGTATCCCATCTGCAAGCTGCAGGCTACAGACTGACTCAAGGGGCTAAGAACAGAAGATGGGGGAGCTGCTGCTTGTGAGTCTCAAAACGAAAGCCCCAAGAACCTCAAACTCTGAACTCTGATTCTCAAGGACAGGAGAAGATAGATCAAGAGAGAGACAGAGGGAGAGAGAGAGAGAGAGAGAAAGAGAAAGAGAGAGAGAGAAAGAGTTTCCTCTACACTTTCATCTTTCTGTTTAAACACGAAGCAGATAGGGCGATGCCTGCTCCTGCTCCTGCTTGTGCATTGGAGGAATTTTCTCTACTGTCTATGGAGTCATATTCTGACTACTTCCAGAAACACCATACAGATACACACAAAAATAATATTTTACCAGCTAACTTGGCATCCTCTAGCTCAGTCAAGTTGATCAATAAAGTTAGCATCAAAATTCTTTAGCTTCACTCAATTAGGAAGGAAAGGAAGACTCAGAGACATTAAAATTCAAATCTGGGAAAATGTTATTCTGTGTTACTTCTTCGGTACTACTGAAGTCTTCCTGATGGGAAGTTTCCATCCCAGTGGGAGGAGATGCATACCTTCCTGAGGACAGGCCGCCTCAGAGGATGACTCTGGGGTCTCTGTCCTGTGCACTAGTGTGACACAACACACACACTGGTGTTAGGATGGTCCAGAGCCTGCATGTTACTGACTTGAGGAGGAAGCTTTTAAAACCAAAAGGATCAAATTTTTATTCATGGCCAACAGAACTTGGTGTTGGGGTTGTACTGGTGATAAAATTAGGCATCTGAGGGAAACTCATTTTTTATTCAAAACAACAATCTGGGATCTTGCAGTGTTTTTCTAATTCTTTCTTAAATTCAAGGGAAAATTTGGCTGCCTATTCGTGCTTTATTTTTCCCATTTATATTGTGTTGGCTCTCGATGTTCCTCAGGTTCATTAGGAAGATGGATGAGGAAGGCATTTACCCTTTGATGGCCCCATTTGGATACAGGTCACATACAGATGAACAGGCAGTGGTGTTAGTAAGAAAATCACAAATAATAATAACAACACTAATTTAGCTACAAAAAATCCAAACTCTCTTTGATGGAAGTGAAAGGATGTGCAATAATTCTTTCTTTATTATGACTATTATGTAATTCATATTCATTGCAAAAAAATAAGAGAATACCGATAGATCATAATTAAACAATCACCCATGCTGTAATTCCTTGATATAGCACATCATTGCTAATATTTTGGTACAAATTCTTTTGCTTCCTCTCCTCATGTGTATATGTCTGTGTGCGTGCGTGTGTGTGTGTGTGTGTGTGTGTGTGTGTGTGTTTCTGTGTGTAAAACCAGAAAAACAGTATCAGTGTGTACAGTGGTATCTCAGTTTACAAACTTAATTCTTTCCATGATCTGGTCTCAAATCAAAATGAATGAGAACTGAATCAAATAGCCCTATCAGGTAAACATTGAACCTAACCATTGAATCTGATTTAGTTGTCATCTAGTTCAGTTTGTGAACAGAATTCAGTTACCAACAGATCACGGAAAAATTAAGTTCATGAACTGAGGTACCATGTTACTTGATTAAAACTCTGTGTTAGTATAGATAGTGATATATTCTGAACATTCTTCCATTTCAGTAAAATCTATTTAATCACATCTTTAAGGGGTTGAATTAATATTCCATTGTATCAACACACTGTAATTTCTTCAAATAATTTTTACTGTTGGGACTTAAAACAACTTAATCAAATGCAATGAATATATTTTTTTTTTTACTGGCACCTCTGATTGTTTTCTTGGGAAACATTCCTAGAAACAGAATCACTCAGCCAAAGAGCATGTGCACTTTATGGTTTTTGATACAGGGGCCAGCACTCCTTCCAGAAGGCTGTCCAGGTGCCATTCACGCCCCAGTGCTTGCCAAAGCTGGTTTCCACACTGCAGCCAGGAGCAGGCACGCTCGCTCTCTTCAAACCTCACCAACTTGAGATGTGTAAATGGCATTTTGAATTCATTTGCATTTATTGCTCAATGGTGAGCTTAAACATGTCTTTCCAAGTGTTTCTTAGCTATGTGTATGTTGCTTGTTATAAATTGGGCATCTATGTCCTTGGTTCGCTAATTTTTTTTGGGGGGGTATAGCAGATCTTTCTTGTGAAATTATATTCAGAAATACTTTTCTATCTTATATTTTTAAGACTTGGAGATTCAGGTTTCCTTAAAATATGATTCTCTTTAAGCAGTCTTTCCTCACTAGAGAAAGGCAGGCAATCAATATTTTTAAGAAAAAATTACTGGCAATAAAGTTTCCATGAAGCATACTCAATTTCTTTCATTAGCATTTTATTCCTCATGTTTTAAAATATAGTCTCTCTGTCTCTCTTTCTGTCTCTCTCTCTCTCTGCCTCTCTGTCTCTTTGTCTCTCTGTCTCTCCCTCTCTCTCTTGCTCACTTCCTCCCTTTCCAACCTTGCATTTTTGGTTTGGTCCTAAGAATAAATAGCTCCTTAAATTTATGCTCAGCTCAAGTCCTAGAGTCTTTTACAATAAGGTGTCTCTCGGTGAGTGTGAGTGGGTGGGGTGAGTATAAGCTCAGATGTCCAGAAGAGGCCTGTTCATGTCAATGCCTACATGGCTTCAGGACACCTGAAGTTAAGTGCATAGGCAATTTGTTAAACATTGCAGAACCTGTAGTTTGCTATCCGAATGAGAGCTATACGCATGATTCATTGTGCAGGTAACTTAAACAAAATTACACAACAAATTATAATTGACACACAGTAGCTCCTGATACGATTTTCTGAGTCTCCATTAAGAACCACAGAAACCTCTGGTCTGGACTGGTCTTCCCTGTGTTTCTCCTCCTGTCCCTAGTTTGTCTCTTTCTTTGATCTTTGTCTTTTTCTCTTAGGAACAGCCTGTACCCACCTCCCCTGCAGTCTATGTGACTCTGTGTGCTCATTCTTGACATCGAGCATTTCAGGATGCTTGTTTGTTCATTGTTCAGATTGTTGGTTTTCAGTCTCTTTGAAAACAAGAACTCTGGCTGCCACCCTGTGATTCAATGCTCACTTTCTGCCTGGGCCATGGTGGTGGGGAGGATTTAACAGAAGAGCATCTTCAGAGTGGGCCCTGGGGCTGATAGTGTTTCCCTTTTATCATTATTTAAAGGAGTGAACACGGTGTGTCACTTGTTACGAAAGTCTTCCCAGCTGCTTAGTCATGCAACTCACAAAATTAAAAGGGACCATTCATGCCTCCAAGGGTATGGCAAATATTGTTTATATACAATAAAACTATGTGTAGCTAACGTGTTTTGGAAATGGTTATCAATCTCCAGCCCTCCCTGGGGATTTACTCTTTACCCTTGTAATCCATTAGCCCTGTATCTTTAACTGGGTAGAGAGGTGCACTGATTTGACACTATGTGGACACAGCACATTTCTCAGGATTCCCTGACACCATCACTAATATAAGGCAGGCTTTGTCTGGTGGGGTTCTAGTGGAGTATTTGGGAACTATCAGAGGGCTTACAGCACAAATAAGATGCAACTTCTAGTTGCGGGTCTGGAACTCCTAGTACTAATTCTTTTTTGCCATTCCTTCAAACCAGAGAAAATGTTACTGGCATGTCCCTCCTTATGGGACGTGGTCTCCTACTGCTTCCCATTTTTTTCCTCAGGACAGTTGTCTCTTCTCCTCTTAATCACCAAACCTTCATCCTCTATTAAATATTCCCAATGTCTGTTTCACTGTTACGCAGGTTACTACCTTCACTTTGTCTAAACCTATTATTCCTGTACTATGCCAAGGTACCATTCGAAAGAGACTCACTTTCCATTGAGACTGAACTCTCAGTACAGGATTGGCAAGATCCAGTAAATATGTAAAATGTGGACTTCGAAACTGTTCTGCGCGAGGTTCCATCCTGATTATTGACACCCATGTCTTTTTCTCCTTTTCCTTCCCTTCTCTTTCGTTCAGCCTTTGGTTCCACAAGGCTGCCAGCTTTGTAGCCCTTCCCTCTTGCTGAAGTTTTAATTGATGGACATAGGCTTTTGACCTCTTTTCCTTCTCGTGAATGACATATATCAAACTCAGATGTTTGATGCCATTCCTTTCAATGTATTTTTTTTTTTTTTTTTTGCGGCACCGGGGATCGAACTCACAACCTCACACCTGCCGGGGCAGGCGCTTAAGCCGCTGAGCCAAACTCCCGGCCCCGCTTTCAATGTATTTTAACAGAGAGTATCCCTTTCCTCCACCTCAGTTTACTTTTGCTCATGGGGTTCCTAGCACTACTGTAGGGGGTCTAGAGGGTACAATCACCAGCCTTTCTCTAAGTTTGTCTTTCTCTTTCTTTGATCTGCACCATTTAGTACTCACTTTATCACTCTATGTCCTTTGAGTGGCCTCACAGATGTGCTTCACCTCATTGTTGACAAAATCCAATTTGATGTTTGATGATCAAGGAAGCCTAATCCATGGCTGCCAAGGACTCTTACCCCATTTCCCTTCAGAAAAGTCATACATCATCTGGCCTGGCTCAGTGCTGTTTGGTCTAATGATGTAATTACACTGTGATTACTTGAATGGGCCCTCCTGCCTGCCTAAATGCAATTGTTTCTCCTGAGAATAATTCATTGCCATCATTGGAAGCTTGGAGGTGATTTATTTTCACTGTCTCCTGTGGCTTCTAAATAAAACATTTTAAGTATAGACAAAAGGGAGCGTGGAGAGCAATGATGAATTCCTACTTTGCTCCAAGCTGACATATTCCCCTCCCAGGCCAGGACCCACACATTACAAGTAGAAGGATCACACATGTATAACATTTTTATGATAAATGGCAATGTTCACTATAGCATGATTGAAGTATTTAAGAAAGATCATATTAGAGGTATTCAACATGACTGAATAGAGGAGGAGTCATGTTGGAGTTACTCAGAGAAAATCATCTAAAAAAACAGGTAATTGGAAGGAAGGGAGGGACGTATATCCTGATGCCAAAATCAGTATGAAATAAGAGACTTGTAGATCTAATGAAACATAGGCATAAGATTTTATAAAATGTTGAATTGCCATTCTGGGAAGCTCTCAAAAAAACTGATGGACTGCAACATTGTGACAAACTCAAGCCATACAGGATAGATTTGAAATTTAAGGTCCCTCACCTCTTTCGCCTTCCTCTATAAAGAAGACATTGCAGCCTAGCTATAAATTTCGCCAGCACACACAGAGCAAGTGACCAGAGGCTGCTGCATCCCCAATTCCCCAATGGGATGAGATGTCTCTCCTCTTTCTTCTTTCTTTCTTTCTTTCTTTCTTTCTTTCTTTCTTTCTTTCTTTCTTCTTCCTTCCTTCCTTCCTTCCTTCCTTCCTTCCTTCCTTCCTCCCCATCTTCTTTCTTCCTTCCTTTCTTTCCTCTGTTTCTTTCTTTTTCTTTTTCTTTTTGTATGCACCATAGCAACTAGCTGAAATCTCTAAGGACAACAAGGTTAGGGCTCACAAATGCAGTGGTGGTGAAGGTAGCAAGTGAAACAGTACCACCTCCCTCACTGCTCCCAGTGATGCGTGAGAGAGAGTGACATGGGACTCAAATAGCCTTGAGCTGTGGAGGAGCAAAATCAGCACTCCACCTATCCTACTCTTGGTGGTGTGAGAGGAGAGACTTGCCAGCAGAATGGAGTAGAGGAAGCTGTACCAGGGCCGGGAGGGGTCAACTGTACTTAGGGCTGGGAGCAACCTTGGGCTGTATCTGTCTGAAGGTGTCACAATAACTAGAAGAGCAAAACAGAGTGAAACAGGGTAAGGAGATGTGGGCAGGCCAATGAGGGACATCCAGAAAGTTGCTGGTTGAAGACTCTGGCCCCCACATCAGGAGGCCAAGATCAGCCCAACAACCATCACTAATCCTAGTGCAGAATTGGGGAAGTTACTCAGCATAGATTGAGGATCTGACTTGGACACTACCATAGAACTGAGGGCAACAGAGGAATTTTATTTGTTGCTGTTATTGTTTGCTTGTTGTCCTTTTAAAATCTTTTTTTGGTTTCTTTTTGGTTGTTTAGTTTTTTACTTTTAGTGTTTCTTTTGTTTTGTCTTCTTTCTCTCTTATCTCAATTATCTTTGTTGAGTTTTTGAATTTTCATGTGAGTGAATGCTTCCTCTAGTCTTTCTGGTTTGCCTCCATATTCCTTTGCTTTCTCCTTCATTCTTTCTCTCTTGTCCTCTTCTCCAGTTTCCCAAGGCTTGGGTGATCATCCTTTCTCCTTCAGCCTTGCATCTACTCTATTTCTCTTCATTTATCTATGTTTTCCCCATCCATCTTAGATCCCACCAAGGTAAAATCAATCTCCAGTGGGGAAATGTACAGCCTACAAGTTCCTGATTTATGTTGAATATTGTTGTGTAATTTTCAATCTTGCTCCTATGGTTAAAGGTACCAAATTAAATTACCATAGTTTATCAGTTTCTAGGCTGTGATTGATGCTACTGTTATTGCTAATTGCACTACATTAGACAGGGTGTTATACATGATGCAATCAGTTGTTCTTCCTTGTATGATAACACTGTGATTGTCTGGTATCATAATCATCACCATAGTCCAGTACCAAAGGACTGGGAGATGATCCAAATAGATAGCAACTTCTCATCCTTAATAAATTGGGAAAGTAGGATCTTGGGATAGAAACGAAGGCCAACAGCCAATGTACACCTAGAAGACATCTCTAAGAAACAGACCACTTCCTAGGGAAGCCTTGATACTAATGATAAAACTAGCTACTGTAAGCAGTTTAAAGAATCTGCATAGAAAGCAAATTAAAATAGAAAATAGAAAATGACAAGATGAAGAAACAAACTGCAACCCCAGACCTCCAGCCCACCTAGGACAAGTCTATGGAACAACAAGACAAAAAAAATCATAAAGCATCCACCTGAATTTTCTGAAATGGTAGTAGCAGAAGTAAAAAATGAGTAAGGCTATTAAGAAAACCAGATCAGAAATAATCTGTCAGGTAAAAACACAAGAGAGATGACAGTCAAAATGAAGAACATGCTCAGTGAATCTAGAGTAGACATAGATTTAAAAAATAGAGGAACCTAGGGAAATGATGGAATCTATGAATGCACGACATAGAAAAGAATCCATAAAACATACTCAAACAGACATTCAGGAAATTAAAAATTCCATTGAATCTATATACAACTGAATGAACCCAGGTGAGAACAGAATATCAGATCTAGAAAATAGGATTGTGGTTAGCAATCATGAAAAGAAAGATTTCTTAAAAATAGCAAAAGGCCATGAAAAATCAAACCAACAGCTGGAAGATGATGCAAAGAAGAATGAAATAAGATTGATCAGAGTCAATGAAAAGCCAGGAGAGAGAAGAAATGACATGGAAAAAAAAAGCTATCCACAGAAGTAAGGGCAGAAAACTTTCAAGCATGGTAAAAGAATTTGACACACAGAAAAGTGAGGCATATACAACTCCAGCTATCCATGAGAAGAATAAATCTACACCAAGGCATATAATAATCAACATTACAGATATTCAGCATAAAAACAGACTATTAAAAGCTGTTAGAGAAGACAAACAAATCGTGAATAAAGGAAAGCCCATTAGAATCCTGGCAGAATCCTCAACATGAATCCCTAAGACAAAGAGAAGTTAAAGTGAAGTGTTTCACGTCCTGAGAGAAAACAATCTCCAACAAAGACTGGTGTACCCGACAATTCTATCTTTCAAAATCAATGGAGAAATAAGATATTTTCATGACACAAAACAGCTAAAGAAATTCATGACCAGCAAGCCAGGCCTCTAAAATGTTCTAAAGAATATTTTAGAAAGAGGTAACAAAGGCTACAATTCCAAGAACACCAATAGAAAGAATAAATCAGGCAAGGCAAGCAATTAAAGAGGCAAAACCCAGGGAACAAACAACATGAAAATTATATGATAACAGTAAGCCAATAGATATCAGTTATAACCATAAAAAATAGTCTCTGTTCACCAATCAAAAGAAGCAGACCGGCAGAATAAATTGAGACACAAAATCCAACAATATACTGCATGTAATAAACACATTTAACTCAAAAAGAAATTTGGAGACTAAAAGTCAGCAGTTGGAAAACAATACTTCATGGACAGAAACCGGGAAAAAAGCAAGGTAGATATTCTGTTTGCAGACGATGTGATCTTTAAGCTAAGACTGATCAAAAGAGACATAAAAAGTCACTATGTACTTGTTAAGGAAAATAATCACAAATACATTTGCACCAAATATAACTACATACAACTGTATTAAACAAATAACAATGTATATGAAAAATCAAATAAGCACTAACACACTTGTAATGAGGTAATCTCAAAACTCCACTGACACAAAGAGACAGAAAAACTAGACAAAAATAATCAAACAAAAAAATATCATAACTGAACCCAGCCAGGGAACAAATGGACTTAGTAGATGTCTACAGACCACTTATCCCACAACATCAGAACATGTTCTACTAAGTTGCCCTTGGACAATCTCCAAAATAGACCATATGCTGGCTCATAGAAGATATTTAAATAAATACAAATGAATTGAAATTATCACATGTATATTATCAGTCTATAATGCAATGAAATTGAAAATCAATTGCAAAAGAAACCAGAAAAACTACACAAACACATGAAAAATAACACCTTTTTGGACAACTAATGGATCACAGATGAAACTAAAGAACAAATTAAATAGCTTCATCAATTAAATGTTAATGCCAATCCAACATATCAGAACTTATGGGACACGATGAAGGTAGTCCTACCAGGGAAATTATAGTGGTGAACATGCACGTCAGAAAAGCATAGTGAGATAAAATAAACAACCTAATGTTGAATCTCAAACTTCTAGAAAAAGAAGAGTGAGTCAAGCCCAATGTTTATATGGGGGACAAATTTATAAATACCAGAGAAGAAATTAATGAAGTTGAGACTAAGACAACAATACAAAGAATCAACAAATTGGAGAGTTGGTTCTTTGAAAGATAAAATAAAATTCAAAAGCCTCTAGCAAGCTGCATCAAAAAAAGGAAAGAAAAAACTCAAATACATGAAAATAGGAATGAAAAGTGTGAATTCACAACAGTTCCTGTAATAATCCAGAAAATCATCAATACCAACTTTGAGGACCCATACTCTAATAATATGAAAGCATAGAAGAAATACACAAACTCCTAGATACATTGAATTACCAAAGCTGAATCAATAAGACATAAATATTCTAAAAAACTCAATTCCAGACAATGAAATTGAAGATTTAATTAAAAACTTACCAACAAAAAAAGCACAGGTCTTTCTGGATTCGTGCTGAATTCTAGAAGAAATTTATAGAAAATCTAATGCTGCTACTCCTCAACTCTTCAATGAAATTGAAAGAGAAGCAACACTCCCAAAGTCATTCCTTGAATCAAATGTTACCTCAATACCAAATCAGAGAAGGACCCAGCAAAAGAGAACTACAGGCCATCCTCCAAACAAACATAGTTGTAAAAATCCTCAATAAAATACTGGCAAACAGAATGCAGCAAATCATTAAGTACATTATACAACATTGTCAGGTAGTATTCATACCACGGATGCATGCATTGTTCAACATATGCAAACCAGTAGTGTAATACACCATATCAACAGAACCAAAGACAAAAATCACATGATCATCTCAAAAGATACAGAAAAAGCATTTGACAAAGTTCAACACAATTCATGATAAAAGCTCTACAAAAAACTGGAATTGGCAGTCTATATCTCATTCTGAAAGAAGTCATCTATGACAAAGCAACAACCAACATCATACCAAGTGATCAAAAACTAAAAGTTTTCATTCTAAAGTCAGGAGCAAGGCAGGGATGCTCAGTATCACCACTCCTGTTCAATATAGTTCTGGAAATATTAACCAGAGCAATTAGAGAAGAGAAATAAAAGAAAGGAATAAAGACAGCAAAGGAAGAAGTTAAATTATCATTATTTGTAGATGAGAGGATACTCTACAATGAAGGCTCCAAGAACTCCACCAAAAGACTTCTAGATTTAATAAACAAATTTAGTTTTACAGCTGGATACAAAGTCAACACTCAAAAATCAATAGCATCCCTATGCACAGATAAAAAACTCACTAGGAGAGAAATCATGGAAACTACACCTTTTGCAAAGCATCAAAAAATGAAATACTTAGGAATCAATTTAATAGAAGAAGTAAAAATATTTACATTGAAAACTACAATACACTGTAAAATAATTTCAAAGAGGATATCAGAAAATGGAAAGATCCCTTGTTCTTAGAACAGCCAAAGTAGTGAAAATGGCCCTACACCCAAAATTGTTATACAAATTTAATGCAATTCCTATCAAAATACCAATAGCATACCTCACGGAGTCAGAAAAAGACAATCCTAAAATTATTTTGAAACCAGAAGAGTCATAGAATAGCAAAACCATTTCTCAGCAACATAGGCAAGGCAGAAGGTATCACACTCCCTGACTTGAAATTATATTACAAAGCTACTGAGATACAAACATCATGGTATTGGCAAAAAACTGACCCAAGGGTCAATAAGACAGATTAGAAGGTACAGAAAGAACTCCAAACACACTCGGTCATATTATCTTTGACAAAAGGGCCAAACACACTAACTGGAAGATAGACTCTTTAATAAATGGTGCTGGAAAAACTGACTTTCCACAACCCAAAGACTAAAACTATACCCACATCTCTCACCATGTAATAAATTAACATGAAAATGAATCAAATATCTAAATATTAAAAACTGAGGCACTAAATCTCCTGAAAGATAGAACAGGTAGAACTCTTAAAAACATAGGTATAAGCAATGACTTTATAAATAAAATTCTGGTCACATTGAAAGTATTATAAAAAATCAACAACTGACATCTTATTAAAAATTTTGCACAGTAAAGTAAACCACCAACAGAGTGAAGAGACAACCCACAGAGTGGGCACATTTTTCCAGTTGTCCCTCAGAAGAAGGACTAATATCTAGAAAATTCAAAGAACTAAAAAAAAAAACATATACCCCCAAATTTAAAGACCCAGTCCAAAAATGAACATCTGAAAACAATAGATGCTTCTCAAATGAAGAAGTAGAAAAGATCAAGTAAATATTTGAAAAAATGTTCAACATCACTGGTCATTTGAAAGATGCATGTTCAAATAACACTGAGAGTCCATCTCACTCTAGAAAGAGTCACTATTACCAAAAAATTCAACCAATAACAAATGCTGGTGAGGCCGTGGGGAAAAAGGAATGCTTCTGCACTACTGGGTTAAGTGTAGACTGATGCAACTACTTCGGAAATTAATGTGGAGATTCCTTTAAAAATTAAAACTAGAGTCTCCACTTAACCCAGCTATTCAACTTCTTGGTATCTTCCTTAAAAGACATCCCACAGTGATTTATACACAATGTTAATAGCTGCATGGTGTGTAATAGGCAAATTTTGGAAACAACCCAAATACCTATCAACCTATGAATGGATAAAGAAAATATGGGTTATAAAATGGAGTACTACTCAGTCATAAAGAAGGATGCACTTGATAAATTTCTAGATAAATGGATGCACCTTGAGGCCTTACTCTTAAGTGAAATAAATAGGACATATGTGTGTCCATTTCACATCATTTCTCTGGTGTGAGAGACAAAGTTTTCAATGTAAATTCTCAGATCTACTAAATCAGAAACTTTAGATGTCAAGTTACTTAGGAGGCCCTGGGGTACACTCAAATCTGAGAAGTGATAGTCTAATACCACTGATCATTAGGTTCTAGTGAACTAATCAACCATCAAACTAATGGGAACTGGGTACAGAAGGGCATGCTCAAGCCAATAGATGATTGGATTGGTTCAGGAATATGTATGGGTCTCCAGTAGATGTCAAGGTGACCTGAGTGGAGGGTTACTTGGGTTTTCTGAGGAAAGTTTTGTTGCACTTAGAGCTTGGGGACAGATAATCTTTCTCTCTATAGAGGATGCTGTGAGCCCCATACAGAGCTATATGCTGTGGCAGTGCTTATGGAGGTCGTTGCATTTCTTCACTTCAGCCAGTTCAAGTTGGCTGCTGTGGGCATTTTAAAGTATTTAACTGACATGGCTCAAGGCAGTGAATATACTTCCCTGGCCTCATTTTGCTGCTGGTTTCTACCCTCTTCAAATGCAATAGTAAAACTGAAACTGTTTCATACCTGGCACAGTCTAAGGCACAGGCCATTTGGAAGAAATGACAGCTGGACTATTTTCTGTGCACTCAGAGGGCTCACAGCCTTCAGACACCCTTCCCCATCACCCCTACAACAATGGTGGCACCTCTTCTACCATATCTACTATCCCCTCAGGGTGGAGCCTGATGCTTTTAAACCCCATTGGGCCTTACTTCCTTTCCTGAAATTCTAGGATGGCTGGCAGTCAAAGAGACACTTCCTACTGGGAACTTTCTTACACTATAATTTCAACAACCTTTTTTCAACTCTCACTTTTTCTATACATGTCTTAATCATAAAATACATCCTGCAATTCTTTCCTTCCCTTTCCTTCTTAAACATTCAGCTTTAATAAAATTTTGATAAAAGGAAAAAATTGATGGCACAAACTTTATTTTAAAAGACATTAAAATGAAAGAAGTTAGAGTTTAAAAAGTTTGTACTAGAACAATGTAAATGTAAGCCATTCAGTTTTTTTGTGATTATTTTTGATGCTGCATTGATTTTGTTCATATTCTCTAAAAAATTGATGCCTGTATAGTATTTATCAAGATAGCTATCTATTAGTGAGGTTACTTCATTCACCAGAAAGTAATTGCAATATATCTCAAACCCAAGAATATGGCATTTTAACATATGCTATTGAAAGATAATCCTTAAATTAATTTATTAAAATCATAATCCAGGCCCTTTAACATAACGACCTTGGGTGCTCTGGTGTGTAAAATGATACATGCATATTTTAATATAATCTTTGCACCAATTGTCATTGGTAATGGCTAGACTATATGAGCCTGAACTTGCAATATGTTTTCTAGATGCTGTTTTATCTGTCAATCAAAGGTGTGTGATTTGAATTGAGTGTAAGACATGGACAATGAGGACACTAATTATTAGCAGCTACATCTCTATATTAGTCAGGGTTTTACTAAAGAAACAGATATAACACAAGATATACAAATGTATAAGAAATTACAAGATTGGCTTACGATGATCAGTCAGAGTCAGATGAGGAAGTGTGCAGAGGGTGTCTGCATGCTGGAGGCCAAAGGATTCAATCCAGTTTTGGAGTTCACTGTAGTGTCCTGTGCAAGTCCGCACCAGCAGGCTGATGGGTCTGCGATGGAAGGCTGAAGGGTCTATGTTGGAAGGCTGAAGACACCAAGGCAGAAGTCAAAGAGTCTGTGCTGGAAGCCGATGTCTAAGCCAAAGGCAAAGACTGAAGGTGCTCTGAATAATGGAACCTCATCCGTACTCCCTCATTCCCTTTTATACCATCCAGGCAAAGAGTCACCCTGGGGTGGGTCTGCTACATCCTAGGGAGTAGAATTGCTAAGCCAATTTAGTTTAGCTTCTAAATGTCCCAAGTTGACACAATCAATCAACCACTACAATCCCTCTTCTGTGAGCATAGGCTGTTGAGTATATCATACTTTAATCATCCTCAAAAATAAATGTGACAGTGGAATCCTATTTCAATTTAGGTCTAGATGCAACCCTGATGAGACCAGTGCCTATACATTGGCAATACCTGTGGCTGGTCAGAGTGAGTGAATTATGGAGATGCTATTTTGACAACCAAATATTTTGCTTTATCTTCAATTAGTCAATCATAAAAAACTATTCAATCACAAAAGAAATTAGTCAATCACATATTCTGGTAACACTGGTAAAGTCTTATCAAGAATTAAGATGATACCCTTTGAATTTCAACATTAAAATATTTTTAAAAAGTAAAAACCATCACTTAGTTTTAAAAAACAAATTATAAAGTCATAGCTTTTAACTTCCCAGACTGACCTAGATTAGTAACACATCAAATTGAGATCATATATTTCATTGTGACTTGGAAGCTTATACCTGATCGAGCAATGTCACTTAATAGATAATTTTAGAGCTAAGTTTCCTAGCAACACTGCAGCTGGTGGAATGGCTGCCCAGAAACCATAAATTAGTCCAGCTTTTTGCATGCTTTTTGATTCTAAGAGCATGAGAAGCAGAGTTAGGTCTTCTGGGATCAAGCTTCTTTCCAAGTGCTTGGGCAATTAAGAACATGGGTTTTAGTTACTATTGTTTCTTGTGCTGCTAGAACTGTAGAATCTTGAGCAGGAAGGTGTTCTTTTTTAATCTTGGTGGATCAGGGGAAATGTCTTTTTATTTCTCTAATGATTAATTCTATCTTTTCTCTACCATCTCTGTGCTTACTTACAATGAATGCATCGGCTGCCCAGTTCTACTTTCTGTAGCTTTCAAATCTAACCTTCTTCCCACATTCTTCATGAACAAGCCAGGCTTTAGATCAGCTGGACTGATAGTTTTAGTACTCAGCATAGTTCTCTGGCCTCTTTGAAATTTCTAAAGCAATTGTATTTACTATGTACATCCACACTTGTCTGATCTTGGGCTAGCTCTTTTATGCTACACAGTTTCCCTCGAAACACGATGACTTTCCTTATGTTTTGTTTCACATGTGTGCTAGTGGAGGTTCTTTGCTCATCACACTCCAAGATAGGAATAGAAGTGCAGAAACATTTTAGGGAAAATGCCCAGGGAAGATTAAGATAGGGAAGCAAGGGAAGATGAGAAGAGCCTCTCCAACATGAAGTGTGATCCCTGCTCCGGAGAGGGAAGAAAAAAGTGGCTGAAGAATCTCAGACTGCTATGAAGGCCAAAGAACATTTAGAAGAGGCTGGTGGTCAGTAATTTCACAAAAGTTACCTGTTACCTGCTTATTTAGTCAGTTTTCCCATCACTGGACACAATCTCTGACACCCACAGCTTAAAAGAGGAGAAGTTTAACTTGGTTCCCAGTTTCGGAGAGGTCAGCCCATGATCAACTGACTCTAAGGCAGGAACATTGTGGGAGACCACCAAGCCACGTTCCCTTGAAAAATCAAGCTCCTTGCTTCCATATTTACCTACAGAAGCAAGTGTACCCTTAATTTGTTAAAAGAATGGGATTGAGTTGGGCTGAGGTACCAGTGTGTCTCAGGATGGCAAAGTGGTGACATGTGGGTGAGACCTGTGACCGCCCCCACGCGGACTGATGGCTGGAATGGAGGCTCAAGCAAGAGCTTATGAAATTTCAGGGCTAAAATATGAGATAATATCTCAGCCAAGGCCATAAGATTCAAAAAGAATTGCACCTTCCTGGCAGTAAATGTGCCAAGGGGCCAGGGATATAGCTCAGTGGTACAGTACATGACTGGCAGGCATGAGGAGCCCTGAGTTCAAATACTGGTACAAAAAAAAAGTGCCAGCCTTGCATACATCAAGCTGTCTATTTTACCACTAATTGGAGAGCCTCTGTGCCTGTTGCGAGAGTTCTTTGTTCCTCCTATATAAGCCATGCCTGCAAAGTTTTTCTTCTCATGCACTGTGCTGCACCTCCCACCTGCCTCCCTGTCTCCCTGATTAATATCAATAAAAGCCGTGGGAACTCTGACTCTTGCTGATTGACCATCTGAGAACAATTGGTCACCCTGGAGCCCCTTGAACTGCCGATCTATCTTTTTTTTTTTCATCCATGTGCCACATTGCTGGGTGGGAGGTTAAACCCTCCCCTGGGGTTTCAGTAGGACATCATGGCAGAAGATCATGTTAGAGCTAAGCTGCAGTTCATGGTGACAGGGAAGCACAGGAGAAGAACAGTACCAGAGAGGAAGGGGCCAGGTATCAGAAATAGTCCCTGAGGTCACACCTCCATGTTCCACTCAGGAACACTCAGGGCCAGATGGGACCCACTCATGGTAGGAGCTCTGAGTGACACAGTGCATGGGTGCCACAGTGTGTTGCGTACTCTTGACTCTCCTTGTCCCCTCTGATCAGGATCATCTTGACTGCACTGGAACATTCTACTTCATGGATGTACTGTGCTAAGGTTAACAAGGTGAGATAGATTCACTCAGAGATTGTATAGATTACATTGTTGCCAAATAATTCAGGCCCAGATAAGACTTCAGAAATACACTAAGTTCTCTGTGTATTGAGATAGCTTTGTCTGCTAGGAATTGGAAGGGAACTTGAATCTGAGGTGTAATACAGTGAATCACCCACTGTCTTTAAGAAGATGTTTCCCAAGCTGCAGTTAGAGGGTGATGTCCCTTCTTACCTATCAGGACTGCATAAGGGATTTTGTCTTCCTCTGTGTGCTGTCTGCCCAGGAGTGAGCTGAGAGAGAGGGCTGTAGGCAGCTCCTTCCTGCACAGCTATGGCATGCTTCCCAGACATGCTATCATCTTTTATTTCTCAGTAACTGTAATAAAAGCTTGCCTTCACCTCCAGCCGCTGCCTCTCTCAGGCTGGGAGTATTGGGGTGAAAAGTCCATGGAAAATCCTATCTGCTTCATGTGCATATGGCTCCTTTGTGAAAGATACATCATGTTCTCCAATTCCTCCCTCAAAGACTCTTTCCTCCACTATATTCCTAGCCTCATTCTCAGTTCAGTGATGACAAAAACTCTTATTCCTTTTAATGTGACAAAGATTGACACAGGGTGGAAATGGTTTGGAGAAACTGGAGCCATCCATTTTCCCAGACCCATTTTCCCTGGTGACTTGTACAGAAACTCAAAGAGAAGAGTAGTAAACAATAATCACCAGCTTCTGTGTACACCTTGTGCCCAGCTGAAGGGAGGTATGGTGAGTGAAGTCAAGTTGCCAGGGTGACGGCTGCTCCTGAAGAGGTTCACCCTGCCTGGGGAGGGAGTGAGGTGACACAGTCACATCACCAGGGGCAGCACATCATGGAGCAGGCACCTGGTGTGGCTAAGTCACTCACCCATGGCGGCTGAGAAGAAGACATGCAGGGTTCAAAATCCCTTCAAGGTCACGAACTATGACTCCTATCGTTCCACTTGGGCCCAGTTCTAAGGGTTTGCACTACTTCTCAACAGCACACACACTGGTAACCAAACCTTTGGCACTTGATCTCAGGGAAATCTCAGATCCAAAGCCCTCTCTCATTCTTAAGAGGGATGTGAGCCTCCATGTTTCCTGGGAGCTGACGGATGCCATTCCTCTGCAACAGAAATCTAAAAGTTCCTGTCCATCTTTGGCTGAGATGCAGTCCATACTATCCACATACTCTGTCTCCATCTTTCTTCTGAGTAGCTCATCCTTTTCAGAGAATGTGGTTAAAAAAGAAAATTTGTTTCTGGTTTTGCAGCCGACACAGGACCTGCCTGAGGGTGGAGAGAGACCACTGATACCTGGAGAGTTCATCTCTCAAAAAGCAATGGTCTCACTGCATCATGGGTGCAGGGGACAATGCTGTGACAGCCTTCCAGGGTTCCCCCTGTCCCACGGTGTGTATTTCTTGTCACCAGGAAAGGAATCAGTGAACCACAGCACATTTCCTTGGGAATCATCTGTGAGAAAACCCACAATTATACAGTGGAACTTTGTTTTATTCAGTGGGAAAGGGAGGATTGATCTTTTGCTAGTGGGAAGGGAAGAGAGGTGGAGGGAAGGGGAGAGAGGATGTAAAAGGGAATAAGATGTGTTATGTATATGTGCCAACTCCCATGATGAATGTAATTGTTATGCACTGCAAGCATGTTCTAATGAATGGAACAAATTAAAAAAAGAGATAATACAGACTAGTCTCATGTGACTAGCACATTTTCTTTCTACTAAAACAATTTTCCCTTAACCTAATAAGCAATATTTGCATCCTTCCTGAATTGCCTTCATAACAAGGTTCCTCTTTAACTGAGACAGGCCTGCTGCTCTGCATGAAGAGAACGAGGCCAGACCAAGTAGGTTCCTCTGGGCAGCAAACTTCCCATTCCCTTAGGCATCTGAGTCCATTTTCCCACACGACGTGCTTCAAAGTATGGGAGGTGCCACATCTCTTTCCTCTCTTCCTGTGCTCCTTTCTCCCTTGGTGAATCCTTTCTCTGTGCTGCCCCATGCCACCCTCTGCCAGCAAGTTCTGTGGCTCCTTTGCTCAGAAAAGTAGGTTCGTGTCCCCAAATTAAAGACCCAGTCCAAAAATGGGCATCTGAATTAATAGACATTTCTTAGATGAAGAAGTACAAGCAATCAATAAACACATGAAAAAATGCTTAACATTGCTGGCCATTTAAAAGTGTTAATTAAAACAACAGTGAGGTTCCATCTCACTCCAGAAAGAATGGTCATCATCTGGAAATCAATCGATAACAAATGTTGGGAGGCTGCAAAGACAAAGGAACCCTTCTGCATTGTTGGTGGGAGTGTAAATTGCTACAATCATTATGAAAATCAATATGGAGATTCCTCAAAGAACAAGAAATTCCATTTCATCTAGTTATTCTTCTGCTAGGTATCTTCCCATAAGAGTTAAAGGCATTGTATTACAGTGATACATGCCTACCTATGTTTATAGCCTACCTATGTTTATAGCATGCCTACCTATGTTTTAGCAATTCAGTCAGTTCTTAATAGCTAAATCCTGGAAACAGCCTATATGCCTTTCAACTGATGATTGGATAAAGGAAATGTAGTATCAATATACAATGGAATACTATTTTGCCATAAAAAGAGATAGACAATGCAGTTTTAGGTAAATGGATGTGCCTCAAGACCATAATGTTAAGTGACATAAATCAAGCACACAACTTTATTTTTATATTTTTTAATTTTATTTTTTATTTTGGTTTTTTTTTGTGGCACAGGGGATTGAACTCACAACGTCGCGCCTATCAGGTGCTTAAGTCACTGAGCCAAACTCCCAGCCCTAGTTTTTTGAGGCAGGGTCGCACTGTGTAACTCAGGCCGGCCTTGCGCTCGCGTTGTAGCCCAAGCCAGCGCTGAAATCACAACACTCCTCCTACCTCAGCCTCCCAAGTGCTGGGATTAAAGGCGTGCGCCACCACGCCTGGCTAAGCACACAACTTTAAATATCATCTTACTTCAATTGTGTGAAAAATCCAAAGTAAGGAGGGAAATGGAGAAGAAATATTAAATAGGAAGAACTTGTTCAAATGAGAAGGGGAAGAAGAGCTGTGTGAGAGAAAAGAGTAAAGAGGGACTCAAAGAAAAAAAGAATTGAAAGAAATAAATGGAAAGAGAGCTTTTGTAAATGTGGAGGGGAAGGAGAGTTAGAGGGAGGGGAAGGAGAAGGGACAAAACAGAATTAAGATGTGTTACATTACATGGACACATTCTACATGATGAATATGAACATTCTATACTGTAAATATATACTAATAAAAATATGAAAAATAAGAGCAGGCAATTAACATCACAATTCAGTCAGCTCTTGGGCTTTCCCACTTTTCAAAGAGAAGTACAAGAAGGAAGACGGAAGGACTGTCTTTCTGTGGGGAGATGAGAGGATTGCAGAGTCCGCCTCCCAGGATGGCACCAGAGCCTCCTCGCTTACAGTGCTTTTTGTGTTGCCTTGCTCGCCAGGTAGAAGGCAACACCACCTGAATATTCTGGAATAGTAGCACGGAAGTAAAAAAAATGTATGTGGCTACATAGGAAATCAGAGAAGAAATAATCTCTCAGGGATGGTTCTCACAGATGAGAAACGTAAAGAAGGGTTTGCTCAGCAAACCTAGAGTAGACTGATTTTTCTTACCATGCACTAACTAAAATCAAAATGAGTTAAAGATCTAAATATTAAAACAGAAACACTAAATCTGCTGGAAGATAGAAGAGGTAGAATTTTTGAAGATGTGCATGTAGACAAAGATTTCATGAAAAAAACCTTGACTGCACAGGAAATACTACACAGAGTCAACAACTGGGATCTCATCTTATTAAAAATCTTTTGCACAACATAAGAAATTGCCAACAATTTGAAAAGTCAACGCACAAAGTGAGAAAGAGTTTTAGCCAGTTGTTCTTCAGACAAAGGGCTAATATTCAGAACATATAAAGAATTAAAAAAATCAAACCCCATAAATTTAAAGACCCAATCAAAAAGTGGACATCTGAAATGAATATACACTTGTCAGGTGAAGGAGTTCAATTGGCAAATAAAATATGAAAAAATATTCAACATCACTGGTCATTCAAGAAATGCAAATTAAAACAATACTGAGATTCCATCTCACTCCAGAAACAGTGGTTGTCATCAAGAAATCAACCAATAACAAAAGCTGATGGGGTCTGGGGAAAAAGGAATGCTTTTCCACTGTTGGTGAGTGTGTAGACTGGTACAACCATTGTGGAAATCTGAACAACTACTTTGAAAGTAACAATATGCAATTTATTAACTAGTGTTAATTTTCTATCATTTTGTTTGAAATTCTGTATCATTGTTTTTATTCTTTTTGTTGCTGTTGTTTTGTTTTGTTTTTAAAATAAAAAAGTTAAAACAATGCTGAGATTCCATCTCACTCCAGAAATAATGGCTATTGCCAAGAAATCAATCAATAACAAATGCTGGCAGGTTTCCAGGCCCCCTGAAGGTTTATTTATTTATTTTTATTTTTTTATTTTTAAATTTTTTTTAATTTAAAGATACTAAAATCTAACAAAACATAACAGAACAAAGTCAATCAAAACAAAGCAGTAGAACTGGCACAGAACTTCAAAGAAAGATACTAGGAAAACAATACCTACTATAGTATATCTTGTTACTTTCAGAATAGTTGACCATTCCATCAGGTATAGTAAAATCAAACCAAAAACAAAACACAATAAAATCAATAAAAACAGGGTATGAAATAAAGTAAAAAAAAAATTAATCAGAATAAAGCAAGACAATGAGACCAATATTGGGCCTCAAAGACAAGACAGAGGAGAATCCCCCATATTTGCTACATTGCATACTAACATCTTCCCAATAGATGCCCCTGAAGGTTTTGACCAGTGGCCTTTGGCAGAGTATCCTCAGTGGATGTGGCTAGGTGTCCTGGGGCTGGCTGGAAATCTGGGCAGAGTTGAAGGCTGGAGATTGGCCCTGGTATTGAGACCTGGGCGTCCTCACTTGTGAGCAGGGCGTGGATCCCTCCTGCCGTGCACACTCTGTGAGGCAGAGGACAGGAGCCAAGAGTGTGCTGTGTGCTAACTCACATGGGGAACATGCTGTGCAAGCAGCAGCTCATTTCTGCTCCTCACCTGCCCTGCCACAGGCAAGCACTGTGTCCTTCCCTCACTCTGTGGCATCTGCACAGACTTTATTGTGCCCCCTTTCCTGTGAGGAGCACATCTGCTGGGCTTCTTCCAGCTCTAAACACGCCTGCCTCACCCTTTCAGTATTATGTCCCTTTCTACACTGCAGAGACCCAGCCTCCCCCTCCACCAGGGAAAGGCCGATCTGCCTTCTGTCTGCAGGTCTTTCCCAGTGTGTTCTCACGATCCCTTGTCCCTCCCTCATCCCCTGTGCTGAGACTGCCCCAGATCTTTTCAACCTTGAATGTGTACTGGAAAGGCCCAGGGCTCAGCGTCATATAGCGTTTGGGTCCTGCTGCCCACCTGTCTGGTGGAATAGAGTTAGGTGATTCCCAGATAGTTCAATTTAGCACCTGGAGAATTCTGTGCAGGTGACCCAAGGAACACACTTTGGGAAACACTATGCTGAGTCAGGCACAGTGATGCATATCCATGATTCCAATATGCCAGGAGGCAAAGGCAGTAGAATCATGAGGCTGAGATCAGTCTTGGCAACTTAATGACCCAGTAAGGCCTGTGTCAAAATAAAAAATAAAAAAGGCTGGGTATGTAAACCACTGAAAAGACCCTGGGCTTGATCCTGGTACCTAAAAAAGAAAAAAGAAAATAGAAAATAGAGAAGAAATATTATAGTGTAGCTTGTATGCTCTGATCCTGCTCACATGGGCACACTGACACAGGCTCTGTGGCTTTGGAATGCACTGGCCCAGGAAGACCTTGTCACTGTCAGTAGGAAGCACTCAGTCCAGCACCCTAGAGTCTTATTCTGGAAGTGCGGCCTGTGGACCAGCAGCCTCTTCTCCCCAGTGCAGATGGTCCACAAACGCAGGTCTTCTGACTCAGTACCAGGGGGAACACGTCGCTTGCTAAGCCAGAACTTGGCTTGGGGCAGGGCTGATGTGGGATCACTTCCTTTTGCCACAGCTACTGGGTGTAAGAACAGGTTCATGGCTTCACCACTCTGAGCACCCTGTCTGCATCCCAGAAATGGCAGCGCTCTACTAGAAACTGGGGTGACTACTATCTATTGCAACATGTGGTCCAGGACAGTTCCTCGCACAAAATGATGCTTAGTGAAAGCTAGTTTCTTAGCACTTCCTTTACCTTAATGAAGTAATGGTGTCCAAAGTTTGTATGGAGACTCTGGAAATCTCTGAGGAAACCAAATTATTGTTTGAACAGCAGAGGTGGACAGTGGAGCAGGGCAGTATGGTGCGGGAACAGTCTACAAGGAGCAGGCCAGGGACATCTCTTACAAGATAAGTGACCAGAAAGGCAAAGGCCACAGGAGAGGCCTGGGGGAGAAGGGCAGGAACAGGAAAGGGCAGGGCAGGGCCCCCTGCTGGCTCGCAGGTCCCATGAGAATGCCAGCCTGCGCGGTGGAGGCTAGGAGAGGAGCAGGCGGGCAGCTTGGCCATGGCCTCCTGAAGGTGCCTAACAGACAGCGGTGAGGGTGGGAGACAGCTGGAACTTCTCCTCTGAAGCCGAGTTCAGCCCAGGCAGTGGTAGTGTGGCATCTGTGGAAGTGCAAGCCTTGGAGAGGGCCTGGAAAGAGCATTCAGGGATGATCCAGAAGAGGCAGGGAACTGAGACATGGTTCTCACTCATGACACATCCTGCGGGATAACCCCAGTGCCTGGAGAGGGAGAGAACCCTGTGGGTTGCAGGAAGGCACTGAACTGGGCCCCTCCATGCTACCCACCATCTGCATTTGGAGCTGATCACTCAACCTCTCATCATTCGGTATACAGCTAACAATAGACCTCATGCCTTAGAATTAGTACGAGATTTAAATCACATACTGATACCAAAGGTCTGGAGTTGATTGGGTTATTGGCTCTTTAAGTCTGTTTACCCTTAAAGTCACTCTATAATGTCTACTATCAGGGACAAGAAATGAGGATTCTAACGTGCAGGTCCACTGGGAAATCTCGGTCCTCTAATTCACACCAAGGCATTTAGTGTTTGACGTATGTTTAAAGTTGTTTCTGTTGGTTACATTTAATGCAACTTCATTACCGCCAACCATAATACTGCTTGTCTTATAATTTAGTCTTTTCCAATAGTGCTCCAAAAGGGGGATATATATTGAGTGATGGTTAATAAAACTAATTGCAGAATTCATGAAAATCTGCACTGATGTAGCTGCTCCTGTTCTGTTATCTGAGTGATTCACTAGCAGAATACAGTGGACAGAGAGTGTCCCTCTCTGTAACTCATACCTCTTGTTGCTTTGTGTTCCCCTCCCTCAGTGGGGTGCTGTGCCCTCCTCCCCACCCCCATGCTGAGACTCCACCTGCCTGAGGTCCCCTGCCCCTTCCACTCAGATCTCAGCCAGGCATTCTGTGCTCTTGGTTGGAAAAGACGCCTTATTCTGTTAATCAGATCCCTCTAGAAAACATGCAAGGAGCCACATTTTTGGTGGCTATCACACTGGCTACAAGTCTGTCTGATAGACTGTGAATCACTTTGAGAGGCACCCAGCAGGAAATCTGAGGAAACAGAGGCCACTTCTGCTAGTTAGCTCTGGAATCTGGGGTGACAGGTGGTCAAGGAGACATACACTAAACTTCCTGGGAGAGGATGGGGTTTGGTACTTCACACTGCACCTTTTAACTCTGTGGTCTTTCGAGCTCCGTACTTGAAGTGGCCAGCGGGTCCTAACGTCATCATAGTGATCATCACAGCCATTGCCCTGACAGTTGCTGATTATTGAGCACAAGGCATTGCTAGGAATTTCTGCATGGAGAATAGGAAGTTGAATTGAGCAAGGTAGCAGATAAACCTTTCAGGATTAATACTTACAGAATTGTGCTTTTTGTCTAATGAAGTAATTTAATCTGCCATTAGGGAAATGAGTATCAATCTACTGAGACTGAAGGACAGCTGCCAACTCTAATGACTAAGGTTGTTATCAGACATTCTTTCTGACAATAATCACATACCAATGCAAATCATATATTGGGAATCACCTGGGGTTCATTATGATAAATAAGACAGGGAACAGAAAAAAAAATATAAAGTCACGGCCTAAGGACAAGGTCCAAGAACTAGGGTCAAAAGACAGTTCTGACTCTCACTGCAGGGAACCTTTGTTTACCCACCATGTGGCTGCTTCTGCCCACTT
Organism: Dasyprocta punctata; assembly: GCA_004363535.1. NCBI lineage: Eukaryota > Metazoa > Chordata > Mammalia > Rodentia > Dasyproctidae > Dasyprocta > Dasyprocta punctata. The sequence continues at coordinate 7,312 of RJWM01014541.1, read as the reverse complement.
GGATTGTCCCATTGTCTCCAAGGACATACACAGGAAAGACATCAGCCTCCTAGGCAAACAGCTTCACCCAGGTGACAGCAAGTCAGAGGTGAGGGGAAAACCAGTGCAGAGGACGGTGAGTTACTGCATTTATTTCCAACAGGTTCCTTCTGCTGATAACAAGGAAATGTAAAGGGTAAAACATGAAACATAAAGTTGAATTAAGCAGTGTTGTTCTTGATAAGTTCTTCATGGTTAGTACTTGCAAAAATGTGTCGTCTGGGTCTAAAAGTCATCCTTAAGAATCTTCCTGTTCTTGAGAGTTTTAAACTGAGCACCTCCAGCCTTTCCCTTGCTGAAGAAGCCAGTGGCACAGGTGCTGGAGGATGGGGACATGGAGAGAACTGTTTTTAAAGGGCAGGAGATTACCAGAGTCTTACGGAGTTTAGGTCCAACAAGTTAGTAGGGAGAAGGACTCATCTGAGGGTCCGCATCATGGTGACAGAAGTCTACTTGATGTGTTAAAATTTGAACTGGTAATCACAAGTGTTAGCTACAAACAAAATAAGATATGTACTTAGTTCTACAAAGTTGTTTGGCTGTCCTTGAATTATGAACTTGAGAAGGAAGAGCATCCTAGATTATCAGATGGAACATGGGCTTCTACCATTCTATTCACCAGATTTGCAGCTTCTTTCCCTAATTTGCCTTTATTCTCAGTTACTAGTCAACCCCATAAGTATTTACTACATGTGAGTGGGACGTGATAATAGTTTATAATAAAATTTAAATTTAATACAATTCTTGTTTAAATACTGCACTGTTTTTTTGGTGTAAGAAACTGAAAGTGTAAATAAGTGTCAAAATGTTTAATAGATATTGGGAAATGGGTCGAAAATGTTCAACTGGAAACAGGAATGAGGGGTAGAGAGGGGAAAAGAACAAAAGTGAATAGAAAGAAAAATGGAAACAAAGTTTATGTAAGTGAGGGCAAGGAGGCTTGATGGAAGGGGAGGATCATGGGAAAAAAAGAATCAAGATATATCATGTAGAGGAACAAATACCCCATGATGAATGAGATTCTTATATATATCTAAAATGTATCAATAAAAAATTTAATACAATTCTAGGTGAACTTTGCCAAATTCTCTCAAAAATTTTGTTTATATGTCACATCACCAAGCTACATGGCATTATTTTGATTATTAACAATACTTTTCATACCATAATTGGAAAAATGATAACAAATCATCCCCAACAGAGTTGAAACATTCCTTATTCTATCCCAATCTTTGAGTCACACAACAAACCCTGGTCAAATGATGAGTCCAGATAAACCCCAGGACTTGTATGCAAGATTGTATTTGTGGCAAGATGATTACCATTGAACAATTCAAGGCATCAGCCCTCAGAAGAACCAGTGTTAATGTGAAGCCAGATTTCCTGCATCTACTGAAAATGTCATCATTTATCAGAAGCAAGTTAACAATCACCTTGCTTCCTTTTACTCCTTGGGGACCCCACATGGCACTCCTGAAGCTGATCACCAAGGGTATCTCTAGCACAAGAGATACACAGAATAAGGAGCTAACATCTACATTTTCTTCTATTGACGGCCAGCTTGTGTGATCACACGCAGATGGAGCGTAATAAGGAAGCAGCCCTTGAGTGAGCTAGGGGCCTGAGCTGGTATCTCCTTCATGCCTATATTCCTTTAACCTTAGTTTCCTTTCAACTTTAATATGAAACTTGGCCAGTCTGGCCTAAGTTCCAAAGAGCTTCCCCTTATATTCCAGCATTGAAAAGGGTTCTGTGTGCCAATATTTAAGGAAATAAAATTTTTGGAGCTTAGGTGTTGTAATCACGTATAATGCTCAGCATCATTTTGAAAGAGTTAGCACTTTATAGGTTTCTGCTCTGGGATTCCTACCAGTCCAATCTCAAGAGAGGAAAACTGTGATGGTGGGGAAATAGATTCTCCAGGAAATCATCTAGTTGTAAAAGAAGATAATCACTGGGCACGTCCAGTCGCTGAATCTGAATTAAAATTATGGCTCCTTGATGGGTGATCTGAGTCTTAGCTCTCCAAGCTGGGTCATTGGACTCACATATTTGCTCTTCCTTAAAAGCCCTTACGCGCAGCTGTGTGCAAGATCATGTCTTCTATTCATGGCCAAGGTGACGCTTCCGCCTGTGTGTTAGCCTCTGGAATCGTTTTGCTTCCCCACCTTTTAAAATTTATTTATTTTTATGTATTTTGTTTTATTTTTTGGTACCGGAAATCGAGCTCAGGGTCTCGTGCTTGCCAGGCAGGCGCTGCAGCGCTGAGCTGCCTCGCTGGCCCATCCACCTTCCATTTTAAAGGCGGGGACCTCCCCTCCCGGGCATTGACGCTTGCTTCTCCCTGTGATAGTGAGTGTCAGACTGCTTCATTTTGCTTTGACACAAGAGGCAGCCTCGTGCCACTGTAGTCGGGACCATCTCAGGTCCCCTAAGACCCTGGAGCCCAGCCAGGTTCCATGGGTCGCAGGTTGAGGATCCGAGCGGTTTGGAGGAAGCAGCACTGTGTGAGCCTGTTTCATGTGCAGTGCTGGGTTTGGTCCAGCAGAGGGCGACAGTTTCACTTGTCTGGACTACTGAAAAGGAATCTTGATCAGATCTCTTGGGAGAAACACGCCCTGTGTTCAAGTATTTGGCTTGGCACTGGAGCCCAGTTGGAGCATATTGTTAAATGGAGAGAGCCACATCCATGGAAACACCCACATGGCGAGAGCACTGCTTGGCAAGTGGAAGATTTATACAACGGTGTAGGGAGGAGCCAAGGAAGCTAAGGCTGGACGAATACTGCAGGTGGCCAGTGAGCCACCTCCCGAGCTGTGCCAGTAGATTTTGACATGATCTTACACACAGCTGCGCGTAAGGGCGACAGGCTAGGCGTCAGATATATTTCTGGTGAAATTTGTGGAGTGTATAATGAATCTTGCAGAGATTTCAGGGATAAATGTGACTTTACAGGATTATAAATGTCACAGATTCAAAGCAGGTATGAATGTAGAGCTCTCTGCTTCGTCTCACACCACAAACAGCTGAAGTGTTTACACTGAATTTTTATAATACTATTGCTCCAGATAGTGGTGTGAATTTCCACAGTATCTTTCTTTCTAATATTTCTTTTTATTGGTATGTGTTTGTAATGCATACTGATCGCATTCACTATGAGTTCGGTACATATAGAAGCGTGTGGTACCCTGATAATTTTCATCCTCCTTTCCTACTCTCCTTGTCCATCCTTCTGGCCTTCCCTTAATCCCCTTCATTATCTCCACAAAGTCTGCCTTCCTGTTTCCTATCATTTCTCCTTTATTTTATTTTTTAATTCATTTATATTTTGTGTTTCTCACATAACAGAAACCATACAATATATCTAACCTTGAGTGTCTGATTTATTTTACTTAACTTTATGCAGTCTCTGCCTTGATGGTCACCTGGGCTCTCTTGGGTATAACTAAGGGGTTCTATAGCCTTCCTTTCTTTCCTTTTCATCCTAAGCCCTATGAATTCTCTGAAAAATATGTAAAGCTGTGATCTTTTAAGTGAAACAGGCACTCAACTTGCCATGATTTAAATTCTGAGCATGCACCAGTTGTTTTGACCTAGACATGCTCTGGAGTTTGAAAAATTGCTAGAACAATTTTGGATAGAACTTTCTATTTCCAATTGGCATCAAATGACAATGCATCCTTTATAATTCATACCAAGTTGGGGAAAAATCAGAATTTATCAGTCAAATCAGTCATACTCTTAGGGGGATGATATGGTCCAACTTGTTCTCATAACTTATACTGTAGTTTGGATTTATTTTTCCCTTTGCTCTCTTCCAAGATATTATTTTACTGGCAGTAAAAATGAATTCATGGAGCTATCAGGTCATATTTTGGAGCCAGTATTATTTTCACTACCCTGAAAGCCAGATTGGAATAACCAACAGGGTTATCAAACTAGCAATGTTTCATCTTTTATAAATGACTAGAAAGGATAAGAAGTCCTGGCCAAGGAATTTTTGGGTTCAACTAGGACAATAAATCATGAATTAATCTTTATTTTGAAATCGGTTATCCTAAAAATAACTTGCAGTTCTACTGGGGATTTCAAAGAAAATGGGATATGTTTTACAAAAGATTAGGCCCCTGGCATCAGTTGAATAATACTGTATAAATGTTGTTTATGTCTCTTGAAACACATGGTTCTTGGTGCTGAAAGAAAGTACTGCTTTTGGAAGATTTTGATTACCATTTCTGCAGTGAGGGCTCTGTGTGCATGAGTTTGTCACCAAGCTGAGTGTACTGGCAGGACTTGTCAGAGGAGGATGTATCTCTGATGACCCCACACATAGATGAAGCACATGAGTCTTTGGGCAGGAAACATGACCGTGGGCACGCACACTGATGGTAGTCCTTGTAGGCAAGAACTGTGATGGAGATGCATCTGTAGTTTTCCATACATCATGATCTTGGCTTATGACATTGCCTTAAGTTTGGAGAGAACTTGTTGCTGTACAGGGAAGACCTCAGGTCTGGTACAGGCTGCCATACCCACTGCTGTTTCACAAAAGTGAGATTTGCATCTCAGTGAGAATCTCAAAGGTGGTTCCAATGAAGGGGTGATGAGCTAAGGTAACAAAGTCCTTGCTTGGAGCTTGGTAATAAACCGATGCTAGAAGTTGATAGGGTCTGCTTTTGTCTCAGCAAGAGCAGTGTGGACAGGAACAACAAGAAGGACCGTGAAAAGTTATAAGTGCCACCCGTGAGGCATCAGCCTCGGGCCCAAAGTGAGTTGTCATTGTTGAAGCAGAGGCAGAGTGGGCTGAATGAACTGTCGGTATTCAGCAACCCCATGGGCCAGGAAGGGAGTGGAGTGACCCCAGTATGGAAAAGAGTGTGAAACTGTGCCTTGACTTAGAGTGGTATCATGACTACAGAGATGTTAGGAGGCAATGGCACAGAGAAGCCCCTTCTCTGGTGGAGGACCTCGGTGGCAGCTGTGGACAAAGGAGCTTGTCACCTTAGCACTCTGCAAGGAGTGGCGTGGGGCGTGGTATGAGGTAGGAAGCTCAAGGAGTTCTGTGGTGAGATCACTGTCTGCAGCCCGTGTATCTCACGTGAAACTTGCCTCTGTGTCAGGTAGGTGACACCTGGGAAGCACAATGGCTTTATGAAACTTCTCCTGGGAGAGCCACAGGAGTGAACAGGGAGTCCCTTCCCTCCAGATTCATCCCTCAGCCTTTGCTCTACCCTTGCTGTGCATAGGAGACAAAACTTCTTACTCTTTTCTAAGTTTTAGTTCTCATCTCAAACTCTCAAGGCCTAGTTCATAGGCAGCTCTTAAGTAATTCACCAATAATCTGGCTTTACCTATGAGGCCATGGACAAGGCAACCAAGAGACTCCTGGGGACAGTGACCTCAGGGCAACTGTATTCCCATATTCAAACTCCCACATAGCATGGCCAGGGAAGAAAGAATGAACTTAAGGTTGGGAGGAGAAAGGGATTTTCTCTATATGAAAGCCTCTGTCCTCATCCTGACTTTTAATTCTAGGGATAACATCTCAAGATACAAAGCTATGAAACACTAGAGCCCCACCCCTGCTTCCAAGGGCACAGTCCAGTGACCCAAGGATGTTTCAGGAGGTGCCATCTCTGAGCATCGCCACTTTGAGGGCCAAGCCTCTGGCACATGCACTTTTTGGGGACAAACCATGTCTCAGTCATATTAGTACCCACAATGCAGGATGTCTTTAAATTATTTGAGCATCATTCTCAAATGGCTGAATTCCTTGCTCATTATTGACATGGTGCTGCCATAATCAGGGCATACAGCAATCCTCTCCTGGACTGGGTTGACTCTTCCCCAGCTCCAAGGGTCACAACACCTCCATACTGTGCACCTCTATTGCTTGGCATTCATCCCCATGTCCTCCCCATGGGCAGGGCTGTTGTGTCCTAGCACTGAAATGGTAAAGTTCCCACAACTTCTTAGTAAACAGCCTTAACTCTATCAAGGTTTATTCAGGGTCAGTGCATTTCCACAGCACCACCATTCCTTAGCCAATTCCCTGCCTGTCTTAGTTACTTTTCTCTTGCTGCTGGGACAAAATACCCAACACCCAAAGTTAAGGAAAGGAAGGTTTATTTAGCTCATAGTTTGTGGAGTTTTCAGTCCATAATCAGCAGGCTCCAAGCAGAGGGGCATGGCAGAGGTGCAACAGTTCATGATGGCAGAAGACAGCAAAGCAACAAGAGCAAAAATGGGGAGAGTAAGTTTCTTTTCTTCCCTTATTTTGCATGCAGGCTACTGGCCCTAGGGTGGGTGTAACACTCGCACCATCTCCGTGCCCTGCTCTTGTACAGGCTGAGGAGGTTTACCAAATGAGGATCCTGGCTCCCTGCTGAGCTGAGCTGGAAATGCTGTAACTCTGTTCCCTCAGGTGAAGGTATGAAGACAAGGGGTCCAGGTTTAACAAGCTGTCTTCCAAAAGCCTGCCCCCAGGACCACATGAGGCTCTAAGATGACATCCAAACCCAAACCATAACACTGCCCTTCAGAGTTCCTCCTTCTCTGCTTCTATCAGCTTTGCTAGTTTCTACCATCATACAACCTTATTTTAATTCTCACCATGACGATCAAGTGATCTTTAATAACTATAACAGCTACCAACCTTGAATAGTTCTGTGCTGCACATTTGGAGGGGGGCTCCTAATGGGCATTCAATAAATACTTAAATGAAATTGCATTCTGTCTTATTAAGCACACTTTCCTCCACGCATGGAAGTGTTGTCCTTTAAACTGCAGTGCAAGGTCCTTACAGTTAATATATGCCTGGTGAATTGAATTACTGGCTCATATGTTGGAAAATAGGACAAATAAGTTTAAGTTTTGAATCTGTGCTTGGTCAAGGTCTATTGAAATGCAAAGGAAATTTATGCAAATATTTTCATTCTACAGTTCCTCTGAAAGGAGAATGGATGTGATTACCTATTGTTTTCCTCTTTAGGGTCTATGACACCCTGTTAAGAGTCAGGACAAACTCTGTGCTTTTACATTTTTGCAGTGCTGGGGATTGAATCCGGGGCCTGACATGCATTAGGCAAGCGCTGTACCATCAAGCTATACTCCAGCCCCAGGCTCTCACAGTACCATTGAGCACGTACCCTGATACACGCATTGTGCAGGAAGACAGTGGGAGGCGCTCTGGCATTCAGACTTTTATGCTTGAGTTGCAGAGTAATGTAGCAATGAGCAGCTCTGTTCTGCAGGGTACCTGCTGATGGTGTGC
>RJWM01014540.1:0-50228 GCA_004363535.1 Dasyprocta punctata | reverse complement strand
TAAATCCCAATTAAAGAGAAATGAAATGAGTCAGATATTTTTAGTGTTGTTTAGGATCAGAATAAACCATGCAAACAAGAACAAGCAAGAACAAGACCAGCTGCTTTGGGCTAAGCTGCCTTGTACAGGAAGCCACCGCCCGCCTCCTGAGTGGATTAAAGAAAGGCATGTTCTATTCCAAGGCCTACATGCAGGACTTTGCAATAGTGTCCCTTTTGTCCTTCCCACTGGGTCACTGTGGTAGGTAGGGATGCTGGCACCACACGGCAATGTCACAGGTCCTAATGAAACCGTTAGTGGATGGTAGATTCTGCAGGTATGTGTTCATCCTACCTCTCCTGATCCTCAAACCTCTCTTTAAAGAACACACTTCCCTTCTGCCTACGTCACTCTTCTTTATTTTGAAATAACCTTCATTTCTCTCAAGTGAATATTAAAACTGATGTGATATGCCTGAATTTGAAGGGTGAGCATGCAGAGATATTCCTAAAGTGAGATATCTGAGGGAAGGAAAGATTGAATGAGAAATAATTAAACACATGTAGGGCAGCCAAAGTCTATGGACAGAAAATATAACACAAAGAAAGCCCAAACTGCTGATAAATATGAGAAAATAATTCAAATTTGGTATCAAAGGAAATGGTTGTTCAAACACAAATGAGATAGCATTCCATAGCCAACCCACAAGACTGACAAAAGTTTAACATCTAAAAAAAGAGCAAGTGTCTTCAAGGATGAGAGGAATCAGGTCGGTGCATGAGTTGCTAGTGAAAGTGTAAGCAAGTCCCACCTGTGGGGCTCATTTATCAGGGTCTCCAGGGGCTGTGTGCACTCCGCTCCCATGTGTGAAAGTCTTTCATAGGAGACCACAGAAGAGGGCTACAATAACCCTGAAACAAGTAGGGCAGAGAGACCAATGGTGGATCACCCAGTAAATAAAAAAGTAAACTTATGTGAAGAAACACAGTAAGACTCAAAAAATATAACTTTGCTTTTAAAGAACAGAATTGCAAGAGAAATACATAAAGCACACCATGAATATAACTATGTGACAGAAATGAAAGAATAATGGAACACATTACTTCAAGGGTGATCAAAATTACACTGAGTTTAAATTTCTTTAAAATTTACAGTAAAAGACACATTATCATTAATTCCTCTCAAAGTACTGTACTCCCTCTTGCTTCAGAAAAACTTATCCTTCCATTCCCCCAGTCTTGCTACTTTCTGAAGCAGATCTGGATGTCCTCTCTCACGTGGACAAACGGTTTTGGATTCCAACATGACAATGCTTTCTGTCACACATTGCTTCTGAAAATTTCTGTCAAACAAAAGCAGTGTGGTGTGTCTTCATCCACTTTGTTCACTGGATCTGGCATCATACATCTTCCAGCTCTTCCCCAAAGTCAAAATGATGAGGAGAAAGAAACTTTTTTTAATAGATTCAGGACATCAAGGCAATCATGACATTGCAACTAAACATACTCATGAAGTATTCGAGGAGATTCATAGTAATGTGTCTTTTACTGCAATAAATATTTTCATTTTGTATTTATGATGCTTTTTGATCATACTGCATATATGTGGTTTCTGAATGATCCAATATTTTAGAAATTATTGAAGAAACAAACATGCACCAGTCTGATTCACAACAACTTCAGACAGTGAAACTGCTGAGATACACAAAGAGAGAGAGGAAAAAGGAAGGGAGGTGGCATGGGTTTTAATAAGATAGTAACAGGGTAGCATCCTTTGTCTGAAATTTTATTTACAAAAGGGTTTTAGAAGTTTGATTTCTCTCTTTTTTAAAAAATTTTATTTTAGAGAGAATAAAGCCAAGCAAAAAAAAACAAAACAAAACAAAACAAAACAGAATAAAGCCAATCAAAACAACACAGTGTAAGTGACATAGGATTTCAAAACAAGGTAGTAGGAAATCAACAATGATTACCATAATGCCTCTTGTCTTCCAAATAGCTACCCATACCTTCAGATACAGTAAAATCAAACAAAACAGAAACAGAATAGAACCAATAAAAACAAAACAATGAATGCAATACAGGACTTCAAAACAAGATAGTAGTAAATCCAAAATGGCTACCATAACATATCTTGTTGTCATTGAAACAGCTGCTCATGCCAAAAGATACAACAAAATCAAACAAGATAAAACAGAATAAAACCCAGCCAAACAAAACAATGAGAATGATACAGGATTTTGAAACCAGATACTAGGGAATTAACAATGGTTACCACCCATACATGCTACACTGTGTATTGTTATCCTCTGAATAGATGATCAGACTACCGACTTTAGACAAAGCCAGTGAAACGCTAAACACTACAAGCATTAAGTTGTATTTTACCTCATTAGCTATCATCACGTCCTGTGTTTCTCTGGATCAGCCAGTCGCTTACAGGGCAGGCAGGGCAGGGAACGTTGGGTCTTCTTGTCTCCCTGCCTGTGCGCCAAAGGGGCTGGTGTCTGGCTTTCCCCCAGTCAGCCTGTGCATGGCGCCGACTTGCAGGAGATCTTAGCTTTTTGTTGACCTCTTGCTTTCCTCCCCTGCAGCCCATGAATGGCACAGCCTCACCGGAGAGGGCCAGCATCTGCCTCCCCCACAGTCAGCCAGCGCATGGCCAGTTTGAGTTCTCTTAAATCTCTGTGAGTATTAATGTCACTTCTTATACTTTTTCTTGTATATTTAAGCTCTTTCAAATTAAAAATGTAAGAAATAAATTAAAACAGAACTATAGTAAAATCTCTTAAAATATAGTGAGTGTCGACATAAAATAATGTACGTTGAAAAACAATCTGGAAGACTGAAGAGCAAATTCCATGGAGTTCTGTTCTTGCAACAACTTTATAATTTTGTCTAAACCTTTTTTGTTGGGGTTGTGGGTTACTTGACAATTAGAACACCCAGCCACAATGTTGAGAAGAGGTAAAAGAGGCCAAGAAATCTGTAAAGGAATTTACACTTAAATTCTTACTCCAAGAAAAACATTCTTTGTGCCTTACCCCGTGGTGTCACCTCTCAAAGAGTGAAATGGCCAAAAGAGACAGCATTTACATTCCTAAAGCCAGTAGCTGACTAGCCCCTCATTTGAAATTATGTAACACCAGCTGCCATTTCAAAGCATTCACAAAGAGCTAAAAAAAGGATTCATCATATTCCCTGAAATCTGCTCCTCATCCTGCTTGCTGTCAAGATGAATGTTGCCACGAGACTGGGCAGATTCAATCAGTTCTCCCAGCTTGTAACTGTGCACCCCAAGGCTCACCCAGGGCCACCAGCTTAGTTTATGCAGCCACACAGGTAATGCTTCCTCCTGCCTCGCGCCTTCATCTTTGGCCTCTGTCTCGCGAGCAGCGCCCAGGGCCTTCATTCTCAAGCACGTTTAATCACACACGTCCTGTCCTCAATTAATCCCTTTGTCCATGAGATGTGTACATGTGTTTTATTACTGAGAAGACAAAATGCCGAGTTGTGGCCTGGTTTCCGCAGCTGGAGCCCGTTAGGAGCAGCACACGTCGCTCTCACTGTGCCCACTTTCCCTCTGCGCACTCCGGCCTGTCCTCTCTCTGCAGCTACCTGCGGGTTTTTGGAATTTGCTCTGCTTTATTTATGTTGCTCCCTCTGTCTGAAATGCTCTCTCTGTCAACCTTGAAAACAACACATTTACCATTCCAGCAACACAGGCTAGCACTTCCTTTATGAAGATTTTCCTGATTCACACACACTCACTCACTCACACATGTGGTCACACTGTCCAGATTTTTTTTCATTGAACCCTGCTGCTAGTCTATAGATTTTATGATTTCCCAATTGTTTCTGATTATAATAATAGAAGCAAGCCATTGGTTTTATTTATTTATTTATTTATTTTTAGTTTATTTCTTCTCAGATTACTTCTATTTTCCATAAGAGTCAATTTGTTTTCTTGGGTTGTGTTGCTTGAGGTATTGGTTTGCCAAACATGTCTAGTAATTCAATACTTTACTATTCAATTCACCTTTCATTTTCTAAAATCTGAGGGGGAAATTGGCATTGAACTTAGTCAGGAAGTTGACACTCAGTTATATCCCTGGACCTTTTAGTGTTTTGTTTTGTTTATTTGTTTGTTTTAAGACAAGTTTTCATTAAGTTGCTAAATTGTCCAGTTTGGTCCCAAACTTACAGTCGTCCTACCCCAAACTCCCAGAGAGTGGAATTACAGATGGGTATCACCATGTCTGGGATTAAGGTTTATTTAATTTTACACACCAAGGCTTTTATTTCAGGGAGGTATGGGGAATCACAGTGAGTGAAACACAGTATCCCCTTGTTAGCTGCGGGATCTAGATCCATGGGTCCAAGGAACTATGCATCAGAATCATTCAAGAAACAAACAATGCATCTATACTACGCAAATGCAGACGTTTTCTTGTCATTATCCCCTAAACAATACCGCCTAACAACTATTTTCATAGTATTTGCATAATATTAGCTAGTATAAGTAACCTCGAGTATATCCACTAGGTATACAGGAAGATATATGTAGGTTGCATAAAAATGCTAAAACATTTTATCTAAGAGCATCCCAGACAGATATCAAAGGTGACTCCACAAATGCTGAGTTCACCATTTAGATCAGAAAGTTAATTGACCATTTTGGAAGCCACCAAGTTAATCAACACTGTATGATAATGAAAAATAAACAAACAGAATTTTTAACATCTAAGAATTTAGGGCAAGAATATTGTAGCTAGGCCATAACAATTTCTTAAAAGTTATTATTTGCACCCACATCACACAGTGCCTAACTCAAATCAGGTCTCCACACATAGCTGTGGAACAAATGCAGTATTAACAGAAGCGCCTGAAGTGATCCTGCTTTTGTTCTGATTATACCCAAAACTAGAATAGGGTGCTAATCTAGTTTTCCATTTTAATTGGAAAATAAGGAATTTAGACAGATTTAAAAGTGCACAGAGCATTTTGGAGCAGAGGTCTGTACTTCGTGATTTTCTTCCATAGGTAAAGCTTTGGGGCTGAGTAGGAGGGTGTTGTTGAAAAGAGATTACTTTGAGGGCTTGAGAAGTGGTTTGGGTAATTATAAAGCAGGGGAAAGGAGCTGCCCACAAAACCCAAACCATTTTCACCTGAGAGATTCTTAGCATTCTTTACCAGAATCTCCCATAAAAACAATAATTAGCATGAGCCCCATACCACTGCCTTCTCTTTCCACACTTCCACCTACGGAAGAGCCTTCCAACCCAAATTCAACACTCACTGGCCACAACCAAGGAGACTTGATCAAAATGCAACTTTAACCTATCAAATGAAACAGAATCTGAAACCAAGATCTCCCATAAGATGTTAAGTCCCCATTATAGGACCCCAGGATAAAGTATAAATTCATAAACAAAGACTTAAGAATTAGGGTCATTCATTTTAGGTAATATTAGTCCGCATGAGTATGTGAGTTGTCTCTAGCAGGAGAACTACTTCATGGGTGGTGCTATACATCCATTCATTACTTTCACAAAAGGGTAACAGGACCGGCTTTTGTTGAATGTCAACTATGGGGAAACGGGTTACAGTGACAAGTAAAAAGATTATTTACTTGAGGAGTAGAGAATACAGAGAAAAATATCAGAAAGTATGATAAATCCTCCTATAGGCCAATGACCAGGTGCTACAGGAACATAAAGATGGACATTTGCTCAGAGTAAGGAGTTAGGACAGTGTTCCCATCAGAAGCAATGTGTCTTCTGAAATATGAAGGAATAATACATGTTATTCAGGGAAGAAATGGCAGCAAAGTTCCGCAAGGTGCTTAGCATAGCGGGAACATCATCTGGGTGACAGAGAGTTGTGAGACTGAGGCAGAAGAAACAAGCAGGAACAATCTAAGGGGAGCTTAGGTCCCCCACTAGAGGGCATGAGCTTGACCACAGCGGGACAAAAAGAACAGCAACAAAAGGAGCTGAGATTGAGATGCAGAAAGATCTGATCTGTGTTTTAGACAGTTATCCCTGGCACACTGGGCAAAACGCATTAACAGATTGCTATCGTTTGGGTGTGGGATGTCTCCCAGAATCCGTGTGTTGCAGACCTGGTCCGCAGTCCATGGTGCTATTGGGAAGTGGTGGAGCACTTCAGAGGAGAGGCCCAGTGGAAGGAGGTTAGGGTACTGACAGACGCACGCCGTGGAAGGCTAGTGGGGACCCAGGCCCCCTTCTACCTCTCTCTTTGTTTCCTGGTTGCCATGAGGTAAACAGATCTCCTCTGCCATCGCTACTGCCACGGGACCAAAGCGACAGGGTCAAGTGTGACCTCAGAAACCCCAAGTCAAAATGAACCTTTCCCTCTTTTAAAGTCAATTTACCTCAGGTATTTGGTAGAGTAATGAAGATTAGTAAATGAAAATTCTTAGACAGCTGGAGTCTGTGGCAATAACTCAGGAAAAGAGGAAAAGTGGCCACAGACTAAAAATAGTAACAGTCCAACAGAGAGCAGTGAAAAGAATCAGTCTGAAAGAGGTCTGTGGCAGAATCTACCAGTACGCATTTTTTTTTTCATGAGCTTGCAGTCTCCAGAATGTTCCAGCTATTCCCAATAAGTCTCTTTGACTTCTTCTGTCTCTCACCCATTTCCTCTGCTCTCACATACGCCCCTCTCCAGGAAGGGCTGGTTCTCTGAACATTTGTGATCCGTTCACATCCTCCCGACATCTGGAGTTGTGACCTCTCTCCTCCTCTTTCCCCCCACCCCAGCTCTTTATACTGCCCAAGCCTGAGACATTCTCCATGGGGCGACCTCCTTGGAGCATCTGTAGTAAAGCCAGCACTAGTCCTTGGCTCTCAGACTTCATGTTGAAGACCTGTTTCCTAGCTACAAGTGAAGGCCTTGCTCCTCATCTTGTTGCCTAGAGGAAAGTCCCCAGACCCTAGACAGAGAGTGTCACATGCTCATGCATGTAGACTTTCCCTGCGCTCCACAATTAACTCCCCAAAAGAGCACCCAGCTCTTGTCTCTCCAAGTCCTTCAGAGGAGTTAAGGGTGGATGAGGGAGAAGGAGATGTTACTCCTGGGAATTGGACCCATTTATGATCTCACCTCCAGTCTGCATCAATGGGTCTTCCCTCGATTTATTCTACAAATGACTCATCAGTCGCTATTGAAATAACTGCACATATGCTCATCTGACCCCTCCACAGGACAAATAGTAATTCTCAAATGTGTGCCGCCTATTAAATGATAGGGAGCGGCATAAACATTTTCTGAACTGTCTCATAATTTACATGGAACCTCTCCTACACAATAGTCAGTCTTTTATTTCCTCCTTCTCAGGTTTTAAATTATTCTTCCTCAATCTTAGCAGGAATAAGAGTAGGTTGGTTGCTGAATCACTTCATGACCACTTCAAGACAGCCCAGCATTCTCTCTTTAAAGCTTTGACAATATTTGTCCTACAGCCTTGCTTAAATTCTTAAAGTTGTTCATCATTTGTTGTTAAGGGAATTTTTTTTTATTATTTGTTTGTTTTAAGGTACTAAGGATTGAAGGTAGTGCCCTCACACGAAGCTCTATCTTCTTCAATCCTTTTGTACTTTTTATTTTGAGTCAGGGTTTCACTGAGTCACTGAATTTCCCAGGTTGGGTTGGAACTCAGGAATTGCCGGCACGCCTCCCAGAGTGCTGGGATTACAGCATGCCCCACCATGCCTAGCCGGGAAAAGTACTCACTGCTTTATTGTCTCAAATGCATCGACATACTGTGTTCATCTAGGGAAATAATAGAAATTGCTTAGCAGCTGAGCAAAATGATGGAAAAGGCTCTGGTTTAAGTTAGACGTTGGCTCAAAAATGCTCATACACTGCTCAATTCTGGATAAATCTCTTAATTTTTCTGAGCCTTAGTCTTCTCCTCGAAAAATAAATAAAGGATGGGTACCATAGGTCTTCACAATCAATTTATATTGTGTGTAAAAGTATACAAAATGTTGCTGACACAGAGTTGCTTAGAAACATCTTGTATTTATCTTTGGCTAAAATCAGAAATCATCTAATGAACCATCATTTTTTGCCAGTGAAGATAATGAAGCACAGAAAAAGAGAGGATTTGACCAGTCCCACAAAGTAACAGAGTTTAAAACAGATGCCAATTTCCCGATGCTTGCTCTGGGTTCTTTCCATTACACAGTGCTTTGGAAAGCATGCGCTTCAGGGGATGGAACCCTTTCGTATAGAATCCATGCCCCAAGGATATATTCCCCCCAAATGTCTAGGCTAATGCCAGTTCTTTTCAGTGTTCATGTGGTTTTGTCTTGGATGGAAAAGCCTTTTTCCAGCACCAGCTATCCTACCATCCTGTTTGGAAAGGGTAATCTGTCAGACACATCAAACATTAAAGGCAGTGAGAACATTCTGAGGTTTCTAGTGTGTATATTTTTCTCACCAATTAGATCTTCACTCCTCAGCTATCAGACAAAA
The DNA here is from genome assembly GCA_004363535.1 of Dasyprocta punctata. Lineage (NCBI taxonomy): Eukaryota > Metazoa > Chordata > Mammalia > Rodentia > Dasyproctidae > Dasyprocta > Dasyprocta punctata. The sequence goes on along the minus strand of RJWM01014540.1, from coordinate 41,745 downwards.
GGGAGAAAAGCTGTTCCCCTCTTCTCCTAAGAGGAGAAACGCTTTTAAAACACTTGGCAGAATCCACTATTCAAAGTGGAGAAATAAAAATTCCAAGCAACATCAGATGGGAAAGGCATAGGAGCACATGTGTTCAGGATAAAGTTTGTTTTCTGGAGGGCTAAAATAGTGTTGTTTCAGAATCCTAAGCTATTATCATTAGAGCCAGACCATAGCCAATGATTTTATGAACACAATTTAATACTTTCCCTTGGTCACTATAGTTAGGAAAATAGAGGGCAAGTTTTAAGCTGATCTCATCAAATAGCAACAATAACAACAAAAAATGGCATTGGTGTAAATAAAGTTTTTCTGTGTGGCAGACAAAAATGATTGTTATGTGAGACTGAAAGTTTCTTCTTTACACACACCTGACGGGTATGACTGAGCACCAGGAATGATGCAATCACAAAGGAAATAACAACACAAATTGCCACGAGCCCAGGCTCCGAGGCCTTCAATAGCATCGCAAACTCAATACACTACAATTTGAATTCCGTATCTCTCCTTTCCCCCAATTGATTTTCACAGAAGTATTCCAGATCTTAAGAAAAGCATCATAAATTTCTGAAGACATTAACCACTTTTATGATGGCTTGTTTGTTTGTTTGTTTTGAGACAAGGAGTCACTGTGCAGTTCAGGCTGGCCTTGAACTCACTGTGTAGCTCAGGCTGGCCTCGAACTCATGGCGATCCTCCTGCATCATCGTCCACCATGCTGGGATGGCAGGTGTGCACCCCCTCCCTCACCCATTAACCCCTTCTTTTCTCTAACCTCTTGAGTCGTTTTTTGAAGACCCCGAAACTAGACTGGATATGTAGCTCAGTAGTAGAGTGCTTGCCGAGCACGCATAAATCTATGCTTTAATCCCCAGGACATAAATAAATAAGATTTGAATACCTCTGGAATCCTTGGCTATCATATTTATTCTGGTCTTAATTGTCTATTGAGCTATTAGCCATTGTATTTTATGAATTAGTCCTTTGGCGCCTACGCGTATCCACCTCCATCATGTTCCTTACGACGTCAAACTGTTGTTATAAAATATAAAGTTGATGATGGCTTTAAGTTCTCTGTGGCTTCCTGCTTCCTAAGTAAGGCCACATAAATCTGATCCAGAAGACCGTCCTCCACCATCTCAATTCGCTTCCCTGCCTTCCCTCACGGCCACCCACTCTGGCCATGCAGTTCCAGCCATGCCTTCATCAGGGCCCTCACTCTTAGCCTCTGAAAACCATTCTTTTATAACTCTATACCTCCATTTATGCTCATAAACTATCTTCCTGGTAGCTTTCTTCTTATTCTGAAAGGGAGATCAAATAGTAATGTAACTTACAAACTTTCTTTGCTAATTCCTCAAACTTGGTTAGGTCTTCCTCTGTGTTTCCATATTGCAGTTTAACAGGTTCCTATTACAGACTGTCCCATTCTATTATGATTATTTTTTACCAAAAGACTCTTTATAAAATTTTAACTAGAGAAGTCTTTCATAGATTAAGCCGTATTCTCTTTGCATTCCTAGTTCCTAATATAATATAATATAGTATAATGTCTGGCAAAATATGGAGTCAAATGTGTATGAATCAAATTATTTAACTTTTTTTTAGTAATAATAAATGTGAGTTACTTTCATGTAGGCTGTCCTCACTTAGACTTTCAACTGTCAAAAACTTAGAATGCTTCTCAAAAAATACACCATAACACAAAGGTGCACCAAAGAGTATGTGAAATGCAAATCAAAGTAAAATTATCCAAGAACAGTTTCCATAATACCTGTCAACACCAGGTAGAGCAAATAATATAAGTAAGCACAGGATAGATGGAACCTGGTGCTCAAAAACGCTTACAAAAAATGATGTCAATGATATAATTTAAAGGTAGTAAGTGACTTTAAAAAGTGTTTTTGCAAAACTAGAAACTGTGAGACATTGACCCTGGAACATCTGAAAGAATACTGTCAGAGCAGGAAGCGATCTTACTTGAAGAAAATCAATGTTCTCAGGCAGCGAAGCGGGTACAATGATAACTGTGCATGTTTTATAACACTGGGACGAGCTTTCACAGTAGTAATGATCATATCAAAATTATTGCTGGCTTGTTTGGGGCCTCTAAACCTCTCTGAATGTGTGGCCACATTTTCCAGTATTTGAAAGTGTGCCTCAAAAGTAGAGAAGCAGTTGAGGCAGAATTGTAGAATAAAGATTTCAAACAGGACAACCTGCATTTAAATTATATCTCTGAACTTTGGGCCAACCTTAATTTTGATGTCCACGTCATGATACTCTAAGAAAGGACAGGTCTCCTTCGCAAAGCTGTGAGGATTAAACTGAAAACACTGCCTGGCTTGGAATAAGCCTTTATTAGATTTTGTCTACTGTTATTTGATGATGCTGTTGATTTATTTATTACTTTGGTTCGCAGTAAGACTAAAATACCAACTTCTTTTCCTCGAAAGTCTTTCCCACAGCTCCTGTGACTGTCTATAGTTGCTAGCTTGACTTGCACAGCTTTGGTTCCTATGATTTCACAAAATTCCACTCTATGGTTTGGAGAAAAAGAGTAGGAAAACTTAACACAACTGATTCCTTTCCCCTATCTCTTTAGTCGTCCTAGTGTTATTATCATTGCCCCGTACTGAATGGGAAATACTCATTGGCTAGTATCTAAGTATCCCTACAGCGGTCTGATGCAATCAGAAAAATAATTATTACAAAATTTGCTTGGAAGACAAAGCAAAATTTAGTGCACATTAAATTGAGGAATCTGTGAAACTTGCAAAACACCTGGGGAAGCACACAGAGTGTAAACACTCTAAGACATAAAATAACAACAAATCTATCACAGACACTTTAAAGCTGAAAGTAAATTAGGGCAAAGTTTAGGTAGATGAGTCAAGCTCAAGAAGAGCATTAACTTTTGTCTGAATAAATAAGATAATGACCATAGGTACTTATATATGCAGGTTACATTCCAGGAATTACTTCAGCAATCAGATACCTGTGTAATTGGGTTTTTGGGAAGTAAATAGTAATAACTGTGACTCATGACAGAATTGTTTTCAGCCAGTCATCTCAGTTTGACAGTTGCATATAGCATGTATTAACACCTGCCTCCTGCGAATACTGACAAGGTGTTTTCAACAATGTTTTGAGCTGGAAAAAGCTAGAAGCAAATAAAGAATGAGGCGTCATGGTTATCAGACACAACCATTCTTTTTCTTATAATCAATGACACCTCAGGCCCAGTGACTCCTTTTAACATGCCTATTTAAAAGGAAGTGATATTCCTCAGCCAAATGAAAGCTTTCCAGACATTATGTCTCTTCCCTGAATTTAACCTGAACTCAGAATGTTCCAAAGTAACTAATTCCTCCTAATGACACTGAGGTCTGGTTTTACGCCAGGGATGAAAGACCTCTGTATTGCTGGAACAATCCCAGTACTTCTTGATGCCCACAGCCCTTGACAAGGCTGTTGACCACTTCCCTCTTTCTTTTAGCCATTCTTTTCTCATTAGCAATCATGTAGGAGTTTTTAGTAGCCTGAACATAAGCAGATGATTTGTCTTTGTCTCAATTTTCCAAAATTTAACCATTTCCATTTTGTGGCCACCAAGATATCACATTTTTCTGATTTTGGGGGTGTCTGCATTCAGGTTATCCTCTACCCATCCCACTGGTTTGCTCCTGTCTTTGCTTCTATTGTTGTAACAAATACTAAGATAATCAACTCATGGAGAGAAAAGCGCCTCATTGCTCTAGGTCCATGTGTAGGCAGAGATCACGGCAGGGCCTGTGGTATGGGAAGCAAGGTCAGGCACCTTGTAGGCAGAAACAAGGAAGAAAGAAGAGGGTAGGACCCCCATACCCGCTTCAGGGGCATGCCCCCACAAATGCCTCACAGTTTTAAAAAATCTATTCCAGCTTGCTCTTTATAAAAGACATTTTTTCCTCTAAAGATATGTTGTTATTTTTCACTCTAGTGCCTCAAATGTCAATGAAATCCACATTAAAGAGTTGCAGAAGACAACTCTGCTAGACTTTCTTCAATAAGAATGCTAGGATTCAGTAAGGTATTGCACTAAATGGTGACATGACTCCATTAATCTTTTCAATATTTGAATAATAATTCCTGTGATTGTGGAGTAGATACTTCCATTTAGAAAGAAAAGCTCACTTTTCTTATAATCAGATAAGTTGTTGAAATGGAAAATTACATAACTTTTTAAACTAAAAAGTTCAATGTTGTAAACACAATTTTCCATATTAAGACTAGAAACATTGGCTTACAAGGGATGTGGCTTTTGACAGATTTTCCAAAGGAGGCAGGGGATGGAGCATTCGAAAGACTGCGATTTTATTGGACATTTTTATATTAGCAAGTGCTTTAAAATAACCCCTCCCAACAAGCACATAACCAGATAATCATGATTAGCGTGACTTTCCAAAATTTGAAAGAGACAGAGATCAGCCTGCCCTCTTATGAGAGCAGATCACAAGTGGTTCCAGATTAGAAATCACTCAGCCTGAAACTCTGTTTTGCTGTATGACAGAGTCCAGGCCCACCCATCGGATGAGTGCATCTCAACAGCTGCCACATCCGAACAAAGCAGTGCACAATGGTGACAGTTCCTCTAGATAATTCATGTCGGAGTTTTCCTGTGACCCTGGAACCTCAAAAACAACGTGGCATAAATTGTTCAACAAATGGATAACTTTATCGTTAGCTGCTGAGCTGGGCCACCAAGGTGTTAGTGCTTCACGGGAAAGGGAGGAGATATAACTCAATTTTTGTTGGGTTGAAGTCAAGTAATGAGAGTGACCGGGTATTTTGTTTATATAAAAGTTGCAATTTAGTCTAATTCTTTATGGATTTTTCCATGTATTCAGTGAGCACTACCTGAGGTTTCAGTTGGAATAATACTCTCTCCACTCCCCCATCTGTGTTTCAATTTCTGGAATTTCAGCTACTTAGGATCAATCTGAGTCTGAAAATATTAAATGGAAAATTCCAGAAATAACAATGCATAGAGCTTTTTTAAAAAAAATAATTTTAATGACAGCATACTGCTATAATTGTTCTATCACTGGTTTTTGTGAATTGCTTGCTGTACCTGCTAATTAAATTTTGTTACAGGTGCATATGCATACAGGAGAAACCAGAGTACTCCCAGGGTTCAGCACTATCTGTAGCTGCGAACACCCCCAGAGGTCTTGAACAGATTTCCTGAACATCAAGGCCCACAGTAATTGACTCCCAAGGTTCTTCCCCGGGGCTCTGTCCATACCAGTCCTGCTGCGCAAGCCCCAGAACAAAGGGCACCAGCCAGGGATCCAGGTGCTGTTCAAGGACGACACAAATCAACAAGAAACAAAACAGCCTGCTCTTCCTCTTCAGCTTTTCCCCAACCAAAACACAGGAAGACCTGAGCCAGGAGAGCAAAACCACGGGCAAATGACTCAGTGGAAACCATGCATGGTTGCTAATAAGGTCTTCTAGCACCCTAGATCAGACAGGCTGAAGTCAAGCCTCCGCCCACCTGACTCAAGGAGAGGCTCTGTGGCATTCTGCCTTGGAATCAGGAGATTCTTGACCTAGATCTGGGGAAACGTGTGCTCCATGGCGGTGACGTCTGCTTTTTCAGTTTTTTAGGGTTAATTTGCTTGTTGGATGACTGTAAACTGAGAGCTAGCAATTGCCATCACCCTACCCGGAAGCAATCATGATTAACACTTCCATCATTTTTTTTCAGACCAGAGTTGCACAGTGGCAGGACCCAGGCCGGACTATCTCACTGCGTTACGTGGGTGATCCTGTGCCTCAGGGGAGGTGCAGCAGCCTCCCTGGCCTCCACCTCCTGGATGCCACTGGCACTTCCGGCCCTACTTCCAGGTGGGGTAACCGCAAATGTCTCACTCATTGCCAAAGGTTCGCCGGAGGTGACATTGCCCTGGGTGGGGGCCAGTGTTTTAGACGATATGTTTTGCAATGCAAGGGTATTGATTCGAGATTTATATGTAGGGCAATTTTAGGAAGTTCCCTCAGGAGAACCCAGTTCCAGCTGGAAGACTCCCAAGTGGAGTGGTGGTCAGATCTGCACAGTTACTGTTCTGCCTTTGGTGTGGTTTTGTACTTGACAAACAGAGGGCACAGCTGGCTTTATCTCTGGCACCTGAATTTCAGCCCAGCACCATTCCCATTCCCAGTGCTGGGTACTCGGTGCTCTTCCTGCTTGTCCTTAACCAATAATGAGCAGTTGCACAGGGCATAAGTTCTGGTTTTCTAAAAAGAAATCTGGTTTTCTTAATCTACAGTCTGCTCAGGGTGACTCAAGGAAGTCTCAAAAGTTCTGATCTTCCAGAACCTACTTTCTCACTTTCTTCTGATTAGTTTTCTGTCTTTTGTGAGTAATAATTCAAAATTTTCCTCGTATTTGCTTTCTGATCCACTAATCTAAATACAGGAGTGCTTCCCACTCTTTTAAAGGCAGGGATATTTTCCAAGGCCTCCCAGTAGATAGCTCACACACTGGATTTTTTTGTTCAATTTTTATTTTTTTATTAGTACATGTTTACTGTTCACAGTGATTGACTCCTTGTAGAGAGTTAGGACATGGACATACACATCTCAGTTCTCTTTTCATCCCCTTCCTCTTCCCTTCCCTCGATCTCCTGATTCCCTTCCCTTTTGCAAAAGATCTATCTCCCTATTTCCTGTAATTTTTATTTTTCTCTTTATTTGTATTTTGAGTTTCTCCTGTAAGAGAAAGCATTCAATATTTAAGCTTCTATGTATTGAACACTATGTATACCATGCTTTTCCCTATAAATACACACATACAATAAAGCTTAATTTATAAATGAAACCCAGTAAAAGTTTAACAACTAATAATAAAATAGAATAATTGTAACAACATACTGTGATAGTAGACATTTGAAACTTTTGCGTTATTAATTTCTGTTTTTTTATTAAGATTTTCAGACTTTAAGAGGAGCCTGCTGTATCAGCTGTAAACTCTTGGCTCTTCCAGAAAGCCAAATTCAAATCCACATCCTCCCTCATCTGGACAAAAGCAATAGTCTCCAAGGAGTGGTCTTGTTCTACTGTGTGATCTATAATCCATTCTTTGTAGAGTTCTTATCTTATAAAAATGTGTGTCAGATCGTGTCGATTTTGTTTAAAATCCTCCCACTGCAGGGTTTTAAGCTAGTGTGGCTCCCTCCTGTGTACTGGTCCTCTGTGCTACAGCCCAGGCCCTATTAAAATAAAGACTTACTTTAGTAAAAGATATATATATATATATGTACATTATTATATATATTATATATAAATATATACTATATATATATATATATATATATATATATATATAATAGAAAGAAAAAAGAAAAAGAAATCCTTCCATGTCTTTCCATTTCACTTAAAATACAAATTCCCTGCCATGGCCAGTAAGTCCTGTATCTTAAAAGCTCCCCACCCATGCTGTCCATTGGCACTGGACTTAGAGTTGTTCACAAATATTCCAAACTCTACTCACCTCAGGTTTTATACCTGCACTTCCCACCGCCTAGGCTGTTCTTCCTCTATGTTCCTGTGCCCGGCTTCTCATTATTTAGGCTTCATTTCAAAAGTCAGTTCCGAGCCGGGCGTGGTGGCGCACGCCTTTAATCCCAGCACTCAGGAGGCTGAGGTAGGCGGAGCGTTGTGAGTTCGAGGCCGGCTTGGGCTACAACGCCAGCACAAGGCCGGCCTGAGCTACATAGTGTGACCCTGCCTCAAAAAAACCAGGGCTGGGAGTTTGGCTCAGTGCCTTAAGCGCCTGCCCTGGCAGGCACGAGGTTGTGAGTTCAATCCCCGGTGCCGCAAAAAAAAACAAAAAAAACAAAAAACAAAAGTCAGTTCCTCAAGGAGGGTTCCATCCTGTGAATGAAGTCGCCCCACTCTGTACCTAGGTCACCTTGGATCACGTTACCCAGTTTCATGACCTTCATAACATTTAGTGAGGGCTGGGAGCTCGGCTCAGTGGCTGAAGCGCCTGCCCTGGCAGGTGCGAGGTAGTGAGTTCAATTCCTGGTGCTGCAAAAAAAAAAAAACTTCCATAACATTTACTGCTGTCTCATATTAAATAATCGTGTCTGTCAGTTTACTTTGATCTTTCTTTCCCCACTCCCCACCAAAATGTCTATTTTCTTCACTCTTATATTTCTATTTTCCACAGTGGCACCCAATAAATACTACAGTTTCTTCCAAAATACTTTTAAATGAATGAAAATCCTATGGAACACCTCCGCCCATAGAGTTTGGGGTCCTGGGCAGCTTTGCCTGGTACACTCCATCCTTCCTATTCAGACTGGCTTTGCACTCTGCACCCTCCTAATTGTGCTGTATAATGCGGCAACAGCCCGGGCAAAGCGCAACAGTGCCCATTTCATGACTTCATCAGCCATGCCCTATCTGACTCTGTGTGAGTCACTTAGAGTTCATAAAATTTCCCTATTTTAAAAGATGTCCTACTTATTTTTTAAAACTTCAGTCATAGATTTGTTTACATGAGTAATATCATCTAGCTGTTGTGTTCAAACCAGAAGGACTCGAAGAAGCAGAGGTACTAAGAGGACTTACTCATTTACATGGGAATTACTACCACCATGCATATCACCCAGATACTACAAGAGCAAGGAGATCATATCTGTATTTTTAAATTAATAAGACACTCATACACATAAAAAAAAGAAGCTACTGATTCCCTATCAATCCCATCTATTGCTTATATATGTTTTACTAGTAAGTACAGCAAAGAAGCTCGTATTTTATTCATTTCTTATAAATCAAAAATTGCTTAACGCATTTGCCCAAAGAACCTGTTTTAGATTCAAAAACATTTAGGAACAAAGGAGCTGGGTAAATTTCAGGAATTTCCTGTGTTCTTTATTCTCTGCAAGCTGATTTGTCCTCTTCGAGCTTGCAATGTTAGTGAGAAACCCCCTCATGTTATAAATATGACCCATAAAGTCATACACCAAAGTCGGTCAAGCTTATGAGTGGTGATGCCAGCCTAATGCCAGCTTCCCTCACTTTCACTGCAGGGACTTTCTGTCAGTCCCTTTGCTTCTCATGTGCTGTTATTCTGCTGCCCTTCTCTTACTCCCAAAGGTCAAGATGGAAGCCAGGAAGGCAGCGTAAAATGCTAAGATCAAGAATGCACCATGAAAAAAACACCTAGTTTTGTCAAAACATTTCCAACTAACTTTTGGACTTTTGATGAGAAATAGCTACTCTTGTGAAAGTATATAAACATGCATCTGGAAAGAATTCAGGTCAGCATGGTCAACATTTAAAAAGCTTGGCTAAAAACAAAACCAAAAAAATTATTGGCTGACATGGAGCCTGATCCTCAGGAGCGCTCGGCAAACTGAACAGCCCTGGATGCAAAAGTAACCTGGGAGGAAAATCAAGAAAAAATTAACTTTAAAAGATTTTCAGTAGAAAACAGCTCTTCTTAATTATTCAGCCACAAATGGTTATGGTTGAGAGAAGATGAAAATCAAACAAAAGATGACAACCAATACCATGGCTCAATCAGATCTCATGAAAGCAAGAATAGGAGCTGATGCTGCTAACACATCGAGACTCTGAAGAAGCTGAGGTCAAGTGTGTGCACAGTGGAGAAGGAAGAAATGCTAAGTTAGATGCTTTCTGCCCGGTTTGAAAATACAAAGCAATGGTAGCTGAATTTTTTTAAAAGAATTTCCATTTGTAGAAGCTGTAATACGAAAATGTCTATTAAAATGTCTAATGAAACCGCTGCTTCTCTGTAGCCCTCAGCTCCTGCCAAACCCATCTTCTCCTCTCTCACTCATTCAGTGAAGGATACTAATAATCTCATCACTTAATAAAAAAAAAAAATCCAGGGATTGTCCTGACTCTGTCCTCACACACTCCCAGACCATCATCTACCAACACAGCCAGTGAATTCTATTTTCACCGTATACCCCAGATCTAACTAGTTCAGTCAGTCTCCCTGTCTCTGTTCATTTTCTGTTACTATAACAAAATGCCCAAAGTTGGGTTACTTGTGTAGAAAAGTTTATTTTGCCACACAGTGTAAGAGACTGGGAAGTCCAAATCAAAGCTTGAGGGTCTTGTTATGTTTTAATTCATAGCAGGAAGCAGAAAGGCAGCTGGTGTAGGTGAAAGAAAGGGAAAAAGCCCTGGGAACAGGCTCACTTATAACAACAGGCTCCTGAAATGACTAACCCCCTCCCACACAAACCAACCCACACTTGCAAAATCTACTTACTTGTGCCAGGATCAACCAGCTCTTGCATGATCATGTATGTGTTTGTATGAGAATGTAGCTACTCACATTTAAAATTCAGTCCCTTGAAATTTAATTTGTTTTCAAATAGCTATAGGGATGCACCATTACCTAGACACTGCCAATGCAACTGCATTGAAAAGATAAATTGGAAAATGATAAATTGAGATGGCTCCTTGTAGAACTTGTGACATGATTTCTAATCGTTATGTGTCCAGGGCCCAAAAAATCCAATTACCTTTGAGACAAAATGCTAGATGATGGTGACCACAGTGGTTTCTATATGTTGAACTGGCCACTTCTCATTCATTCATACAGTGGAGATAAATTTAAAATAAGCTTTTAAAATGTCCAAGCTAAAGGAGAAATATATCAGCAGAAGTATAGGCAAGTGCTGATAAAGTATGAGACCACTTTCAAAGAGTACTTCTACTTTCTCTTCTATTTCATGCTTTGCTTTATTTAGTTATCCTTCCAAAATATAGCAGTAAAGCAGAATAGAGAATCTACAACTAGAATATTTCACAAATAAGCGCTTTTTAAACAGACTTGAAATTAAGTAAAATGTTTAACTTCATAGTCACTTTTCCTCAGGCTAGGATGGTTAAAATGAGAAAATAAACAGGCAACCTATACAGAGTAGACTTGATTATACTTTGCATCTCTGAACTTTATCCTTATGGTTAAAAATACACAAAAGTGAACCTTAAAAGCACATCCTATGCAATGTTAAGAATCATCTGAGTGTGAGCATATGCAAATATGATATTTAGATTTTAAAATAAATCTTCATTGAGACACGGTGGCACATGCCTATAATCCCAGCACTCAGGAGGCTGAGGCAGGAGGATCACTGCAAGTTCAAGGCCAGCTGGGGCTACCCAGTAAATTCAAGGTCAGTCTGAACAGATGGCAAGGCTCTTTCTCAAAATAATTAACTAGTTAATTAAATTTTAAAATAGATCTCTATTTTACATAGGAGAAGATAAAGACCAGTGAGATGTTGTGAATGTGATCCTTTTTTAATTTGGTAAACAGATTTAGCCTTCTAAATCTAAACAGAATCAGTCATAATGTCTTCATATCTACACTTGATCTTAGCCAGAAGGCCAGGAAGCGATAGTATCTTCACATCTAATTATTATCATACTGTGGGACAAACATCATAGGTGGGTGGGATGGTGGGTGACTGGTTTTGCAAATGGCAAAAGATCAGATGTCACACTTTCTTACCTGTGCAATTGTCTCGGATTCTAAATGCTCACCGCCCCTAACCTGACTGATGCGGACGCTGCTCTGCGGGGTCTCCTGCGCTCAGCGTGAACAGGTTACGCACAACCGGAGTGTCCTGCCGAGAGCAAGGAGAACACAAGGCCCCCGGCCGTGTCACCCAAACACCGCGCTGATGTCCGCCCGGCTCCATACTTACTCAGGAACAAGCTGCGCAGGGACCCTGCTTGTCTCTCCCGGGCTCTAACCTCCCCGCTCTTAGTTTACCAGAGGCCCCTGGTGCTCGGGAGCCTCAGATTCCTCCACACTCCGGACCCTGCTGAGAGCACAGATTGCCCGGGGAGAGGCAGGTGCAAATCTGTCCCACCCACAGAAGCCCTGCAGCAGTTGACCCTCGGGAGTTTGCTGGTTCTGCGGAAGGGCTCTAAGTAAGCAGACACACATCCCTGAGACGTCAGCTCCGTGGCCCTGACGGAGGTTTGGGTTAGTACAGTGGGTCAGGAATATTGCTCATCAGAGAGATCAAGTCCCTAGGGCAAAAGACACAACAAATCCACCGTACGGTATTAGTTTTCTTGGGCTGTTTTAACACATTACCACTTAAAGTGTCTTGAAACAACAGAATTTTATTCTGTCACAGTGCAGAGACGCTAGACGTCTGAATTCGAGGTGTTAGCAGGCCGAGACATGCCTCTCTCGGCATGGTGATGTTTGTTCCGAGGCCACCTTTAGAAAATAGCACAGTATCTGCGTGTGAACTCTGCGCATCCTCCCTTACACTTTAAATCATCTCTAGATCATTTATAATACATGCAAATGTCACACGAATAGTTGTTATGGTGGATATTGAAGAAATAATTGCAAGAAAATAGTCAGTGTATGTCCAGGACAGACGCCTGTGGAGCGCACAGAGAGAGAAGGCCGGCCTCCCTCTCTCGGACGCCGCTAGGAGACTGTGCATGCGGTGCTGTTCGCCGGGTCTCCGGTGTCGCTGGCACTCCTTGGCATTTCTTAGCTGCTGAACAACGCGTCACTCCAATCTCTGCCTCTGTCATCGGGGGGCCTGTTCTCTATGTGTCTGCTTCCATTTTCTATTTCCCAGGACTCCAGTCACATTAGATGGAAGCCCTAATCCATGATGGCATCATTTTAGTTTAATTGTATCTGCAAACTTCCAAATAAGGTCATGCTTACATGTACTGGTGACAAGGTCTACGGCCCGTCTTTCGGAGGAACGCCATTCATCCAGGCACTGAAATGGCTCAAAGCAGCGGCTGCGAGGCCATCATGCTTCGTCCCCTCCAGTCAAGCTCTCCTCAAAGGTCTGGTTATGAAATCAGTGGAGGAGGCGATTCCTGCCCTCCGTTTGCTTCTGAGAGTCCCGGCACCTCCAAGGACATCTGGTTCCCACTCACGCGCTGAGTCGTGGCTCACAGCGCCCTTCCCAGGCCCAAACCCAAAGTATTTCTTTTGTCGTTGTGTGCTTTTGTACTTCATTCCCTATAAACTCGTTCGTTTCAGATAAAGAGCCACATTTTAGGGCACACAACACCCATAAGACAACTAGGGTGCACTGGTTTGAGGGTCTACTCTATAATTTCCCCATTACTGTAGTGGTTTAAAAATGACTCAAATGGATGTGGACATTTGAGCAGGGACAGTGAGGAGGGCATTGTTCTGCTGACCACACCCTCTATCCTTTTTATCTTTAACTGAAGAAGCTGTATTTTCAAATCCTTAAATTACAAAAAGATCATGCTTCACCTTTGAGTTAGGCTATCAGGGCCCATTGCCCTGCTTCCCCTCCAGAATTCAGGCTGATGTTCTGCCTCCATCTAAATGGCTAGGCAGGTAAAACTGAAGACGGTAGAACAAAAATAATCTTAAAGAAATGCAATTTCTGTTGCTCTTTCCTGTTCCTGCATAGACAAAACCAATACAGTAAAAATGGCCTATTTCCAAAACTAATATATAGATTTAAAGCAATTCCAATAAAATTCCTATACTATTTCCTCACAGAACAAGGGAAAACAATCCTAAATTCATACAGAACCAAAAGAGAGACCAGCAAAAGCAATCCTAGATAACAAGAAAAAAGTATCCCAGTCCTGAATTTGAAGTTATATCGCAAAGCTACACTGATAAAAACAGCAAGGGACTGACACAAAAATGGATGTGTGGGTCGCTGGAACAGAACAGAGGATGCAGAAACAACCGCAGGCACAGTCAGCTTTTGATTTTCGACAAGGAGGCCAAAAACATGCACTGGAGGAAAGTGATCTCTTTAATAAATGGTGCCAGGAAAACTGACTCTCCACATGCAGAAGATTGATTCTAGTTCTGTATCTCTCACCATCTACTAAACTAAAATCAAAATGGACCAAAGATTTAAACGTTCAAACAGAAACACTTAATCTACTGAAGGATAAAATAAGTAAAACTTTTGAGGACATAGGCAAGGACTTTCTGAATGGAAACCCAGTGGCACAAAAAATAGTACAAAGAAGCAGCAAGTGGAATCCTATCAAATTAAAAACTTCTGCATAGCAAGAGAAAAGAACAACAATGAAGAGATGACCTACAAAATACTTTTTGCCAGCTTTAAAATCTCAGACAGAGGACTAATATCTAGAATACATAAAGAACTAAAAAACTAGACATCCAAAATAAAAAGACTCCATCAAAAAATGGGCAAGTGAAATAAATGGACACCCTCTCAAAAGAAGCACAAATGGCCAATAAATGTATGAAGAAATGTTCAACATTGCTGGCTAGTAAACAAATACAAACCTTAAAACAACACTGAAATTCCATCTTGCTCCAGCAAGAATGGTCTTCATCAACAAATCAAATAACAGAAAATGCTGGTAAAACTAAAGGTAAATTAAACCCTTCTACATTATTGGAAGGAATGAATGTAAACTAGTACAACCATTATGGGTATTGCTATGGAGATTCCACAGAAAACTAAAACAACAAATTCTGTTCATCCCAACTATTCCCTTTCTAGATGTCTTCTTGAAAGAGTTGAAGTTATTATATTATAGAGATGCATGCATACCCATGTTTATAGAAACACATTTCATAATAGGTAAATTTCAGACATAGCCTACATGTCTATCAACAGATGAATGGATAAAGTAAATGAAGCACCTATACACAATGGTGTATTACTCTGCCACAAAGAAGAATAAACTTGAATCAATTGGTTGACAGTTTTATGGATTTCAGTCCATAATTTTTTATTTTATTTATTTATTTATTTGTTTTTTGGGTGGTACTGGGGATCGAACTCACAACCTCACACCTGCAAACTTGAATCAATTGTAAGAAAATAGATGCACTCTGACACCATGATATTAAGTGAAATAAACTAGATACAGAGGCTTAAATATCATATGGTTTCACTTAAATGAGAAACCCAGAATAAAAGAGCAAACTAAAAGACAAGTAATAGAAAGTAGAAAGATATAGTATATGTTTTTCCAAATGGGAAGAGGAGGAGGGAAGCGAAGGGGATGAAAAAAAGAATTGAGAGATGTGGTGCACAGGTACCAGCTCCCTACAAAGAGCATAATCATCATGTACTACAGACACGCAGTCATAAAAAAAAATTCTGACGGCCACCTCTGATGGGGGCAGATGACTGTACACTTGCAAGCACTTGTGCCAGTGACACAACCAAGAGATCTTTGTGGACAATGTTGCTGATTCAAAGCGCTGATTTCTAGAAATTTACTGGTCCTTACAAACTCTCCTACAGCCTTTATTTTTTTAGTCCACAAATATTCTTGTCTGCCAAGTATGTGCCAGGCACTAAAGTAGGCCCTGAAAATATCGATGGACAGAGGGCTATAGTTTATTCCCTCACGAGAATACAAACTGCAGACTAGTGGAGGAGACAGACACCTCACATAAATAAATTGTGAAGTGTTATAAATGTTTTACAGATGATGAAGCGAATTTGGGATTGAGATTAAACAGATGAGACCTGCGTAAGTACAAAAGCTAGAGAAGGTCACTTTCTTGAGTATTTGTGTTCCTGGGACTAGGCCAGTGCATTGTCTTTAGAGGGGGTTAAAATCAGCAATAACACTGAGCTCAGCATGCTTTTTATTTTTGCCATGCACTGGCAATTTTTGATGATGTTGATGATAAAATACTCCTCCCAAGGCATTATGGTAGCCATCGTTGATTTCCTATTGTTTTGAAGTCCCGTGTCACTGACACTGGTTTGTTTTGATCGGCTTTGCTCTGTTTTGTTGTGCCTGGTTTTAGTCTCTTTAAAATGAGAATTTTAAAATTTTTCTTAAAAAAAAAAAAACACTCCCTTCAGAAAAAAAGGCACACTTTGTTTATTAAAGTCCTAAATAACTCCTGCAGTTACTGTTGAGTATGAATACTATGTGCGTAAGCTGTAAGTTATCAATTTCCTTACTTTTTCTTGAATATACATTATTATATGTGGAAGTAAATGTGAAGAACTAAGTGAATAATTAGATTCCAACACATGCTGACTCAGTCTCAACCTTTGGATCGTTAAGCTGTTTTTCTCAAGTATTCTGTCACGGTGATGGGAAACTGATTAATACATGGCATAAATAATTTGAGTTCATTTCAAATACTTTTTGTGTCTCCAAGACTGGTTGTTCTGCAGCACACTCAGCCCTCCAGGTGTTTCAAACCCTGATCATAGGTAAAGTGTTCAGTTATGTTCATACTGAGAACATAAATTTTGTAAAACGGATTCACTCGTGAATTTCTTTCCTATTTCTAAGGCTCTTTCTCCTAAGCTCACATAAAAATCAAACACAACTAGAAAGTGATGTTCTGGACATGAAACTCCATTCTACTCAAGGACACGATACTATTGAAACTATAACCAAGACTCACAGTGGAGTCTGAATAAAAGTCAAAGAAATTATTCCAAATATCCTTATTTTTGCTGTCTCAGTTACTTCTCATTGCTAGGGCAAAATACCTGACACCTACAAGTTAAAGGAAGGAAGGTTCGTTTTAACTCACAGTTTGTAGAGTTTTCAGTTCATACTTAGCTGACATCAAGGCAGGGCAGCACGGCAGAGGAGAAATAGTTTATAGCATGGCATCAGTAGCCTTCCTTTCTCTTCTTATTCCATTCAGGCTACAGGTCTCCTGGATGGTACCATCCACACCCACAACTCTGCTAAACCAATCAGCGGATTGATCTAGTGACCACACCCATAATCCAGCCACCTCCCAAAAGGTCCACCTATAAGTGCATGGGATTTTAGGAGGACATCTAGAGATAAGCCATAACAGGCTCTTTGTACAAATCATTCTTCAAATCTTTAAAGGTTTCACTCTCTTGGAAGGGTTTCGTCATGTGTGATAATTTCTGAAACTTGAAGAAATTATTCTCTCCATCTATTTTGAAAAGATTCATTGGTGAAGAGTACTATAGATTATAGGTATAGTCCAACCATGTAAAGGCTTCCTCGGACACAATGGAGTGTCCATTTTGAAGCTGTGTGTTCAGTGAAGATAAAAGTTAATTTCAATCTCTGAAGAACTTCACTATCCAAAAAAAAAAAAAAAATGTAGACACAAGAAAACTAGTAGGTTTTCCTCTCTGCTAACACTATTTTTCTTTCTCATGTTAATTTTTTTTTACAGCAAATTCTTAGATGAGGTTAATCAGAAGCACACACAAAGTTCTAAAGGGAAAGAAGTAGCTTTGAAAAAATGTGCATGAAACACCAAGCTATAAAATCTTCTCCTTGAAAAATCAGTGCACAGAACTTTTGGAGAAGTCAAATAAATATGCAATGTAAAACATGTAAGAAAATGAACATTTACATAGGAAAAAAGACGCACATTTTGAATATCAGAAGCCACAACAAAATATGCTGGTCTGACATTACCAAAATTTTTTAAAGAACAATATTTGAAGCCTCAATCATTTTGAAAAGCCTAGACATTTGTTCTAAAGCAATGAATTGATAGCATCAATATTTTCTATCATTCGGTGATTTTTATCTTTTTGTAGGAAAAAATTTAAATTTTTTCCAAAGTACACTTCAAAGTTTTTTTTTTGTTTTGTTTTGTTTTTTTTGTTTTTTTTTTTTTTGAGGCAGGGTCTCGCTATGCAGTTCAGACTGCACTTGAACTCACTATAGGGCCCAGACTGGCCTTGAACTCACAGTGTTCCTCCTACCTCAATCTCCTCAGTGCTGGGATTACAGACATACACCACCATGCCCAGTTTTAATTAATTTTCAATTAGGATATTTTATTAGCATTTTTCTTTTTTTAAATATTTATTTATTTATTTATTGTCTTTTTGAGACAGGGCTTCATTATGCAGTTCAGGTTGACCTTGAACTCACTTCGTAGCCCAGGCTGGCCTCAAACTTCCAGAGATCCTCCTGCCTCAGCCTCCTGAGCACTGGGTTTACAGGCATGCAGCACCATACACAGCTTGGACATTTTTAATTGATGAGACATTTCAAAGCCATTATGATTATTCTGAAAGATCACATTGTGGATTTTAAAATTTCTGGAAAGTACAGCGCAATAGGATTTTTATGTTTACACCAAACATAATCCCTTTTGTTTAAAATACGGGATGCCTCACGGTCTTGTGTGTCGCCCTTGCCCAGGGGCCACACTGGTCTTCTCTGTATCATCCCAACTGCCAAAGCAAGCACCAAACATGTCTTTCATAAAATATTGTCTGAATTTCTTTCATATCTATTGCTTCATGTAAACAAAGCTTTTCAAAATTAAAACTTCAAAAATTTTAATTAAAGTGGGCAAAGCTGCAGGTATTGTCTATTAAGCTTGATTGCTATATGTTACCGTGACAGACCAGCATATAAGTAATTTTTTTTTCTTTTTTCAGAAACACGCATAAATGTAATTACAAAGTATTAATCCTGAGGAGTGGGAAGTGAGTGATCTCAATGGCGGGCTGAAGGCTGTCCCGTACAGCAAGAACGACGAACTCAAAGCCCGGCAGTTGCCAAGCTGCGTGGTTTATTTGACAGAAGACTAGGAGGCGAGCACGGCTGCGGGAGACAGGCGCTGCGCCCCACCGCGCGTGCGCCGGGGAGCCACGCGGACCCAGCCACCGGCTAGCTCACAGGCAATGGAAATGAAATTATAAAATTTAACCTGTATTTTAAGCACGCACGCACACAAAAATGGAAGCGTTTAAGCAGGAAAGCGGTATGAATAGGTTTGTGTTTTTAAAAGATTACTCTGAGTAGAGCGCCGAAAGTAGTCCAGAGAAGGGAAACATGAAAACGTGCAGACCGATGACAGGGGTTAGTTCAGTAAACAGGCTGTGAGACCGTGGCTTAGAAAAAGGGTGGGGAGAGGTAAAAGAAGTGTGTGGACCGAACGCTCCGCTCACAGATTTGGAAACTCTAACTGAGACAGAACTGGTAGGATTTGCTAATGAATTAGACGGGAGTGAAGAAGAAGAGGCAGAATCAGGAAGTTCGTTTTCTGCTTCTGGTTGAGGTGGAGGAGAAATTAGATTAGTGAGCAAGGTCTTCGTCTCAAGGCTCACAGGCAGCCTAGCAAGACAAAGTATAAAGAGAAAGAAAATGCAGCATGACACCCTCAGTTTAAATATATATATGTATTATCCCCATTGAGAAATGCAAGGATCCAGTCCATAGTTTTGTGTCACACATGAGCGATCAGAGGCCCAAGGGTAAAGAAGACTTGTCCAGTGAGTGTGAACCTGGGTCACAAAACACCTCCCAGGCCAGTGCCCCAAATGCCTCACCCAGGTTTTTTATCGTCCTTTTCCTTCCCCTCCTCTCTCAGTTTTCAGGCTATGTCTGTAATCAGCCCAGGCCTTACTAAGGGCGCAGACAGGGAAGCCAAGAAGCTCCTTCCTGCTCTCAGATTTGTCAGACTGAGGAGCAACGAAGTGCTGTCAATCAGGACATTTTCATGCATCAAACTTCCTTTTCTAAAGAGAATACCAGCCCAGCCAGGCACTGTAGTGCGTCACTGTGAGGTTGGGCTACACAATGAGCTCAAGGCCAGCTTGAATTACACAGCAAGACCTTGACTCAAGACACAGAGAGAGAGAGAGAGAGAGACAGACAGACAGACAGAGAGAGACAGAGAGAGAGAGAGAGAGACAGAATCCCCTGAACCATCTAGAAGGTTTATAGACACTTTCAAAGAATATTAGTTGTTCAAACAACTCATTCAGGAAAATACTTGTTCAGTGCCTAGAGTTGTATAAGCTATGAATGGTTCAAAAGATTAATATTTGATTATCAACACCAAAAAGTTTTAAAATCAGTTGGGGAAATTAAAAAGCATATATAAGATTTAAGTGACAAACCGGTTATGTTGGCACACACCTTTAATCCCAGCACTCAGGAGGCTGAGGCAGGAGAATCATTGCGAGTTCTAGACCAGCCTGGGCTACAAAGTGAGTTCAAGGCCAGGCTGAACTGCATAGTGAGACCCTGTCTCAAAAAATAGGGCCGGGGATTTAGCTCAGTGGCCTAAGTGCCTGCCTGGCAAGCACAATGTTGTGAGTTCGATCACTGGTACCAAAAAAAAAAAAAAAAAAAGAATGAATGAAGTAACAATGCCCATGAGAGTAAAATCTGGCATAGAATAGGCATCTAGGAAAATCAGACCCGTTCCATGTAAGAAAGGAAGCTCTCCATGTGAGGAGAAGAAAGAAAAAAATGTGAGACTAGAGAAGAAAACTGAAGAATGGTCCGTTTGGCTTTATGAAAGACAATAAGGAGGGCAGATTTAAATATGAACCGAGAGAAACAAACTCAGCTCAGGGTCTGGCCTAACCAAAAAACGGTCAAGAGTTTTAATGAAGATCAGTTGATGATTAGACTTCATCAGAACAGCTACGAAGACACTAAACACCTTTCATTATATTTATAGTAATCACGCATCACAGCAACTCTGTGAGGAGGTACTACTGTAGCTCCATTTTACAGATAAAAAATTGAGGCACAGACTATTATTTAACTTGCCTTGGTCACACCACCGACCCATTGTGGTTCTGAGTTTCACCTTAACCACTGCAGCATGTGGCTCCCAGAGCACTAGTGGTTTGTAATGGACAACAGCACCACAAGGACCATGACAAAGCACTGAGAATAATAACTAAGTACAAAAATAAGCAACTACCAACAAAGCCCTGCAGAGACCATCAGACTGCAAAGACAAGCAGGGTTAAAAGTCAACTTCAAAACAATGTGAATGAAGATAATCATGGAGAACAGGTCCTGGAAAGCCGTAGCACCTGCTTTGGAGAGCAGGAGAGATTAAAAGAAAGAAAAAAGTCAGAGACCAGGAAAGCCAAAGGTAAGCCTTCCTGAGACACTCTTGGCAGAAAGCTGGTCTTTCTGTCCCTCATTTGCTATTCATGGGGTTACCTGTGCCCTCACATTGTAAGGAAGTCACACCAGCCTCCACTAGAAGAACCAATGGAAAAAACTCAGCATGAAATTCTTAGAGTATATCAGGAACCCATCTTTCTATCCTCTGCTCCCGAGGGTAAAAGACAATTAGAAATTAGAAAGAAAGAAAGTCAGCCAGATGTGTCAGATTCAGGAACTCCAAAGTTCGGCGTGAATGGCTGGAATCTGATCTTGGGAGTAATTTGGAGCCAGTGAAAGTTCTTGAGAAAGAAGGAGACAAAATTGGCATGTCAGATATCCTAGCCTGACAATGGTTTATGGATTGGATTGGAAGGAATAAAGAAAAGCTGTAAGTAGCTAAATTTAAATGCAACAAAGACAAGAAGACATATAACTCTGGATCAAGAGGATTTAAGAAGGCAGTAAAATAATGATAGAAATATGAGTTTCCAGGAAAAATCCAAATTTTTGCTACTGATTTCTGGCAACTCTGGGGGAGAATTTCTTTCTGCAGTGCACGTAGCTCAACACAGGCTGAAAAGAGGAGCCCTTGGAATGGAAGTAAACTGTGTCATTTTTAGTAGCCTCATAGTTTCCCCTGAAAACATTATTTCACCCGTGATAAATATAGCTTCAAGCAAGATCCCACGTGATTCATGTGGCTGTAATACACCCCACTAGTTTTTCTTTCGAAGCAAGTCATAAATCAACTGACTTTGTCTAAGGAATGGGACAATTTGGAAGGATCAGTTGAACAGATAATAGATAAGATAATAGATACACCTGAATCATGAATAGTAATCCTGGAAATAAACCGTTTCTACTCTGCTGTGAAAAACTTAAGAATCTTTCTCCTTCACTGGATATTTGAACCACTCTAAGTCTTTATAAAAAGCTGCCAACTACATTATTGGTCTTTTTTTTTTCCCCTTAACCAGAATTTGCAGAAGTTTTTTTATTCATTTACAGTGGAAATCAGAACTAAAAATAATCTTTATAATTTATGACTTCAGTTCTGTTTCTTCATCAGTCAAGCAAGGAAGGTCAGATGGACATTCTCACAGAAACAAAATGTAGATGATTTCATTAACCTTTTTATACATTGTTTTTGGTGATGGTCTTTGAAATATCTGAGATGTTTTCCAAAATACAGACTTGGGTACTAAACACAAATTTAGCCTATTGTCACAAGTGCTGGGATTATAGAAACACAAATGTAAGAAGTTACCTAGTTCATATCAGTATTAACTTTTAACCAATCAGTCATAATTTCTTCATTGATATGACTGAAAAAAATGTTCCTGGATATTCGTAAGTTTACGAAGTTGAATCGGTTCAAAGCGCTTTCTTTGGCGGCTCAGCCGCCCTGCCTTTCCTGAGTTGCTGCCCATCCTAGGATGAAAAGAATGGATCTCAGTGGCATAGCTTTTGTGGCCACTGTGGAGTCAACTGGAACAAGGGAACACCCCTGACTCCAGACCCTGGATATGGACGAGAGAGGGGCCGCTATCCTTTCCAGTACCTGGAGGTATAACATGCAACGTTGGAAACTTGCAGCAACTGTATTTTTGATTTGTGCATGGAAAAGTAGACGAAGCTAGGTAAGGGGGCTGGGCAAGAGAGAGAAGAAACCAGTTGCACCAAGGAAGAGAAGAGTTTAAATCTCTGGTCCAGTTTGCTCCTGAGGCTCAGCTGTTTCTCTGTGTCTGATTCTGTGAGAACAACTTGCATCCTTATCTCCAGTTCCCTTCGTTTGCATCAGCTATCCTGATGGGACTGCGCGCTGAGTTTTTCTCCAGAGCTCACATGACAGTGGCACAAGCCTGTGTGGACTGCATTTCCCTTGGCCTCTTTGGGCTGGCTGGGTGTCCTCAGTCACAAGTCTAGTGGTCACTGGGAGATCCCTCGGGGAGCGGACATTCAGGAGGAAAACAGAGGGAGAAGCAGCAGTCTGTGCTTAAAGCAGTGAGTCATGAATTGCCAGACTATACAGTCCTACTCCTTCGATTTATTGAGCGTCTGTGCAAAGTAAATCATGGAGACCACCCAAAGGTTCTTTGAGTGCCAGGGATCTCACCTGGGTTTCTCAAGGTCTCCCAAACCTTTCTGAACATACGCACTGGGAGCCATGAGGGTTCCCTGAATGCATGCACTTCACAGCAAGGTGACAGCAAAAAGGAGAAGCAGCTCCTGAGCCGAAACCAGGGCTTATCTCATGAACATTTCCCCTGAAAGGCTAAGGAAAAGTCAGGCCTCAGCACACAATGGAACTTCCTCCCCCAAAACACAGCACCTCCTTCCCCCCTCTCCTCCCACCCCACATATCCTGAGCAGTCCTTCTATAGCAGATTAAGGGGTGAGCAGTTTGACTCTAAAACAGGAGCATCTACCCAGGTCAGCCCATGCCTATCCTGGAGACCTGAATCCCGTTCAGAAATTGAGAGCCATGGAGTCATTAAAGACAGCTGGCCTAGTCTTTTTCCTTCTTGGGTGTTCCTTAAGCACTCAGAAAACATAGTTTCACTAGTGAGTTCCCACAGCCTACACTTGGATTTTGTCTTTCTGAAGATGGATTGGAATCTACCCAAGGAAATTAAAACAAGCTATAGTACTCTTCTTCAAGTCTCATCCTGGTCTAGTGTCCTAAATCATCACGGCCCTCACTCAGCACCGTTTCTGAGAATCCGCCTCGTCTCATCTCATCCTTTCTATCACAGCGTCGTGGCTGTGCCCCAGGGTCACAACTGTGGCTTTAAGATGCCTTAGCTACAGCTACAGAACAGAACTCTTCATCAAAACTTCTGCTACTGTTCTGGCAGACTAGTTAGTGTGAACCAATTCTCTCACGAAAGATGGCTAAGAAAGCTGGACGAAATTTTAAAAGACTAAAATCTTGGAAGCATCCAGGCACTAAAAGCATACTAATGAATTACCAGTCACAGATGCAGACACGACGGGATTTGAGACAGGGAAGCCTGGTGCTTGTGCCACTTCTGAGCACGGTGCAATCGCCGACAGTGGGAAGCCCACGGGTTACTGTGATTTTGCTAACTTCCCAGGGCTGAGAAGACAAAAATCAGTGTTTAGAGCCAGGCAAGGAGGGAATTCAGTAAACCAGCCTCCACTTTGGACTCAAGGCTCAAAGAGCTGCACCCTGGGAGGAAAGGTAATAGAAAACTACATTATTTCTTTTATGAACTAAAGATATGCTAAGTGGCCTGAAAAAAACGTTAAATCTGGTACTTGGGTTCATGTCACCCTGAACTATTAGTGTTCGCAAACACATAATTGAATTAATTTTAAAACCCCCTGGGTGGGCAAAACACTGTGTTCTAGACTTGAAATTGATTGTCCACATTATGTTTGAAAAATTATTCACCAAAAATAAAATTACCCAGCACATAATCATAGACAGCTAGGTATGTGTAAAGACTACGTACTATGAATGCATCTACAAGCAACAAAAATATACTCTATGGGCTCTAGATACTGGAATTATTAAATAAAATTTTAAAGAACTATGCTTGCTAGGTTCAAGGAAATAAAAGTCAAACTTTAAAATTCCAGCACATATAAGGGGCAAATTAGAGCTCTTACACCTGAAAATTGAGAATTCAATAAACAAACTTACAGTATGCTAAACATAACTGAAAAAAATTACAGAACTGGAAGATAGGTCATAAGAAATTTTTGAAAATGATATACACAGACTTAAAAAATAAAAAATGCAAAAGAGAAAATAAGCATAGAAAATGTATGCGGTGGGTCTTACATGTTTTTCATTGAAATTGTCAAAGAAAAGAAAAAGGTAATGGGGAGAGGCATTATTCTGGACTTGATATTGTACCCTTGGGCTATGCAGCAGAAACATAATGAAAGACAGAGCATCAATTTGGGTAATCATGTACTCTGGTACCCACTTTCGTACTCTCATCCCCATCTAGTTTTCAGCTGTTGGTCCACACAGGCCTAACTGTTCCTGCTGTATCATTTCTTTCTGTACCAAGATGACCGTGAAACTACAGCTCTCTTGCATGACTAAGTAGCTCTCGGCCACATAAAATTTTCTGGGTTCCCATGGGTCCCTGGCTTAGAGGACATTCTGTGTGGCTCTGTCGTCTAGCTGTCTGGGAAGACCATGATGATATTTCCTGTATTTGCATTTCTTGACGGTCATGTACAAATGATGGCTTCTGCTTTACTCGGCAGACCTGATTCCGTGGACCTTTCTGACTTTCACTGCCAAAATCTTAGTGAGGGGGAGGGTGTCGTCCACTCCCTGCCCTCGGAACCTGCGCAGGGCTCTAGTGAGGGATCCAAGTTTTCAGCCTTCTGATTATCTCTTTCCTCCTAGAACTTGGTATGTAGATAACTTTGTACATAGATTCCAGTGGGAAAAATTGGTTTAGTCTAATTGTTTTATTTTGTATCATCCCTTATGTGCAGAAAAATGAATATACTACCTGAAAGATGAAGATTCGACTCTTTTGTTAAGTGTTCTACTGGTTCACTTCTTCCCAAAGGCAATGATTGCCCCTGAATGAAAAGGATAAAGGGAAAGAAACAAGAAGATCAACTAACAAAGAAACTTGCATGGACTTGTCAAGGTACTGTTTCACAGTACATGAAGCCAGAGTTCTGTACATCCTTGCACACACACACACACACACACACACACACACACACCGGCACACACAATTTATTTATAAATACACAGACACAGACATTTTATGTGCACAGGTTTATTAGAACAGATTTCATTATTCACAAAATTGTGTTGATTTTTGTTCAATATCTGTGTTAGTCAGCTTTTTGTTATTGAAACAAATAAAAGGAATGGAACCAAGAGATGGGGAGGGAAGAGAGGGGAGGGACCGGGGGTGAAAGAAGAATTGAGATGAGTTCTGTACCTGCACCAGCTCCCCACAAGGAATGTAATCATTACGTACTGCAAACAGGGACTAATAAAAAAATTTTAAAAACAAAAGAAAAATCAAATACCTGAGATAATCAGTTACAAAAAGAAAAGCTTTATCTTGGCTCAGTTTGTGAGGTGTCAGCCTGTGATCGCACAGAACCTTTGCTTTTAGGCCTGCAGCAAAGTAGCACATTATGGTGAGGCACCTGCGATAGAGCAAAGCTATTTACTCATGGCTGGGAATGAAAGAAAGAAGGATTGCCCAACGTCTCCTTCAAGGGCACACCCCTGTAACCGGAAGCCTCCCATGAGGCCCTCCCTGTAAATTTTCCATCACCTCTCAATGGACTGGGGACCAAGTCTTGAACACACACACCTTTGCGGCAATATTTATTCAAACTATAGCAATACCTAAATGTTTTCTAACTAAGAAGAAGTGTGTGCATATGTGTATGTGTGTATGTGTGTGTGTGTGTGTGTGTGTGTGTGTGTGTAGTTCAAGAACTTACCAGCATGTGTTCTAAAATAAGTATAAACTTTATAGTTTTTCACCTTTTCCAGTTTTTGTGCTTCTTACCAGTCCTTTACTAGATCACAAATAGTAGAGTCATTTTACAGTTATTTGTCTAAACCTATAAGAAATCTATCACGTAAATGCGGCAATGGTGATACTGAAGCTCAGTCATTAAGTCCATCTGCACTAGAAACTCAGGAAATTTAGCAAATTAACTGGCGCACCCCGAAAGCAGTAGGAATGGGGTGCTAGTGGCTGACTACCATGTCTTAAACCTCCATAATCAGAACCTTCAGGAGGACAGGAGATGATATCAGCAGCATATTTGGGCTGCTGTAATAAAACACCATAGACTGGGTGGAGAATAGATGACAGGAATTTATTTCTTACAGTTCTGGAGGCCAGGAGTTCACCTTCAGGGCATGAGAAGATCAGAGTGCATGGGAGGTCATGCTTCCACGAGACCTTCTCATTGGGCTAACAAACCTCTCAAGGAGGCTAACACACTCTGTGGGGCCTCTTTTAAAAGGGGTGGCCCTAAATTCTGGTGAGGGAGGTAAAAAACACATGAAAATGGAAATATTGCAGGACACGAGCTTCTTCATAAGTCTCAGAAAACAGATGAATTATCTAGAGGTGTGGGAACCACAAGGCCACATTTGGTGACCCATAGTGCCTTTCCACTTAGTGAGACAGCCTTAATCTAGCAGACAGAGGCAGAACACGCAGAGGAGATGTCTTTTCTCTTGCAACAGAAACAACTTGGTGATTGTACTTGATAGCAGCAGCAAGCAGGGCAATAACGAGATCTCCTACAACAAGCTGAGACAGAAAAACCAACAGTCACGGAGCCAGCAGGGAAGCAGGACCTGTGCTAGCACTTAGGAAGCAGGCAGTGTCTGCAGAGAACAACAAGAGGCCGGCAGCAGGAGTGAGTCACCCACCGGGCCGGGGCAGGCGGTGGAAAGAGGCAGCGCTCCTGCTGGTAAACATCCCTGAACCAGCTGAGCCACACCAGGAACTGCCAGGATATCAACCCGTGGTTACACAGCAGATTTCTGGTCTCTGCCACTGTGCTGCCACATCAGAATATCTGGGGTAAAGTTCAGAAATTTGCATTTTAACCAGTTCTTAAGGGATTTTAAGCAGTACTAGTCATATAGCTGAGCCACTGATCACTTTGCCCAGTGTCCTGACTTTTAGAGAGATCAACGCTGGCCTCCTTCCTGCCTCACCTGTCCTAAAGCAAGGAGTAGAGTCAAGAGAACCATCCAGGGGACAGATGCTCACCTACTACACAAACCCCTCCATCAACCATGCTTCCGGTACCCAGGACTCTGGATTACCCATCAAAATGAGCTTGGGAGTATTCCAGGGCCTGGATGAGCCTCTCACCTGACCCCTTCTCCTGCTGCCAGAGGGCCCCACTCTTAAGTGTGCCCAAATCTAGAGCAAGAACATATCAAGGGGAAGCTGCTTGGTGAGCACAAAGGCTAAGCATGTGTGCTGTCCTGAGCACATTTGTCCTCCCAGCCTGTCACACCCGGCATGAGCAGAAGCAGAAGAGGAGATTGGACCTTCTCATCCCCAACCCGCTCTTGGTTCTCAGCCCACCCATAGCAGGGACATCTGCTGGCCTAACTAGACACTTGCTCACTAGTTTTGGCTATGTTTAGCTGTTTTATCTTTGGAGCAGTTTTTGGTCTTGTTTTACTTTCTTTTCAAGTACTAGAGAGGGAAAGGAAAGTTCTTTGGATCAAAATGTCAATTATGAAATCAATGAATGAATCCTAGAGTTTAATTCTGAATCCGATTGTCAATCGACAAGTTTTTTGACCTTTCAGAAACAAGGCTGGCATAATTAAGTCATGTCTTAAAACACAGAATTCATGGAACCACTTTGGTTGAAGTGGGATCTGTTGAATGCTCATTCTATGCTCCTCCTTGTCCTGGAGAGGGAGAGAATCACTAAGATAGAATGAATACCCTCAGAACAAAATACACCTTCTTACCAGGTGAGTAATTCAAGTTGTACACATGAAACGCACCAGTGACAGCTGTGCTGTGGTGGAGAGGGAGGATGTGATTTTAAGAGCTAAAGAGAGAGCCCCAGACAACAAGAGCTTGACAAATCTTCAACAGGATCCTTTCCTTCTATTCTGTTTTGCCAGCTTCTAGAGTACACACACACACACACACACACCCTTCAAAATGGCAGCCGAGTGTTCTTAAGTTTCAAGGAGAAGCAAGACTACCAAATGACGCTCCGTACATCAACACTTAGTCTCTGGGCAAGGACATTTTTTTTTTTATGTGAGAAATATTTTCTCAGGAAAGAAGCACCGCAACTCAAAAATGCTTTTCCTTCCTTTCAGCGAAGATCCATCTACTGAGGCTTATCACCAGTGAGAAGGCCTACATGTGTCAGTCACAGATGGCTCTGATAGCCTGAGTGTCATCCTTGTTCCTTTCTGTGTGGAAGGCTAGGCATTAGAATTTAGAAGGCATTAAGTTATTCACACTTTTATGAAAGTAAGGTGCTTGTGTTGCCCAAAACTCACCCCAACGCACGCTTCAGCTTCCTGAGTCAGGGCTCACGTTACCCTGGGGCTGTAGAGTTATCTGTTTCTTTTTCTTCTTCTTTTTCAATACAGTGTGCTTCAAAGGACCAAAACCAGCAGAGACAGGAAGCAGTGACAGGGAACAAGCTGGGAAATTCCAGCTGCCCTCCTGCCCTACTTATAAGAAACAGATATGACTCATTTTTAGGATGCAAACAGATGTTGACTTGGCTAGTAAAATCCCATGCAAAATTTAACCTCTCCGGAACCTTGTTTCCCCCTCTGGAAAAAATAAAATAACTTATTATATTTGGACACCTGATGGTATTGTTAAATACTGCTGTGGAAAAAATAATGGGCTTATGTTTGATTTTGTTTTGTTTGGTTTACTTTTCTGAATATGCTGTTTCTTATGTCCTTGAAGTCAGCCCTGTCTACGACATAGCCATGGACAGAAGGTATACTGTCCAGGAGAAAACTCCTTTCGTAGGCTCCAGCTGCACAGATACACAGTGCTCTGCTGCTGGGAGAAACATGGAATTTTGGGGGAGCAAAATACTAATTAATAAATTCATGCAACCACCAAAACAATAAGGGTTGAGAGTCCTGAGTTTTAATCCCGGCTATAGATTAAGCGGCTATTGGTGCTCCGTTTCCTACCTACAAAACATCCAGAGATTGGTACTGTCAGGCCCCTCCTCCCTTGATGGTTTTATAATTCTAGTTTTTCTTCTAAATGGAAATATATAACTGTCATCTCCATCATCTATAAACTACACAAATAGGCATTTATATGAGATACAAAATGTTTTAAACTTTTCTTTCTTTGGGCCTGGGATTTAGCTCCTCAGTTCAGGCACTTGCTGGATAAGCACAAGATCGTGAGTTCGATCCCCACTACTAAACAACAACAAAAAATCCTCTTTCCTTGTAGAGGAAGGAAGGTATAGCTATAGGAATTTCAGGTCAAGGATAGGATATATAATAGATTTTAATTCCTTACCACATTCGGTTGTTGTGATACATGAGATCACATCCTTGAACAGTTTATCATGTATAATTGTGTGCTAAAAAAAGGTATCATGATTACTAATAACAAATGCAAGCATATCTATCTAATTAAGATTGGGCCAGCGCATACTACCTACCAGGCGCTGTACTTCGCATTAGAAAGACACTCAGTCTGTTTTCCTAGGCCTCACAGGAAGCCAGAAGAGTTCAGACCAAATGATGACAACATTAATCCTTAAAATTGTTTGTTACCATTTTGAAAAGTGGACAGCTAAATTGGCAGAACTGCTAAAGCTATTCTGCCTCTATTTCTTTAGGTACTATGGTTCCTTTTTAAGTGTGCCTGCCCCAGACCTGAAGAAAGACAAACCAGGGATTCTGCAAAAGTTCAACTGAATTCAGCAATATGTAAAGAAACTTAAAAATGCTGCAGTCTATTAACTGTTGGGACCAAGCATAGGGGAGAGAGCTTCCTGGATTCCCCACCACTGGCGCGTGAGAAATGGGTGATGAGAACCTTGCTGCACAGGGTAACAGGAGACTGACCTTGGGCCATGACTAATGTGTCCCGCAGACTCACAGAGCCGGGCTCCGTGTCCACTATTCCTCCTTTCACTGTACGCTTCGGTAGGACTGCGCCTCCCCGCCCAGCCTTCCTTTATATACAAAGCGCTGTTTCAGGCCTCCCCGCATTTTCTCCTTCCCCGTCCTTATCCCGGAACAAGTGCTATAATTTCCCCGTCTCTCTTGTCTACCTTCCCTTCTCCTCCCCTTCATCCTAGCTCCTTCTCTTCGCCCTCAGGCTAACTTCTACTAAGCACTCAAAATTCAGCCCTCCCACCTTTCTTTCTTGAAGTCCTTCCAAACCTCCCCCAATCCACTTCCTTACACCTCAACTCTCTGTGAGGTGGCCATACTCCTGCCAGTCCTGTGGCATTGTAACTGCATATGAAAAACTCCTCTTCTTTTATCTGTTTCTCTCATTAGTCCAGCGGGTTTTCAATTGTAGGTATTTTTGTCCCTGGGGGATATCTGGCCGTGTCTGGAGGTACTTTTTTCTTTATCACCACGAAGCAGAGGGAGGAGCTATCAGCAGGTAGTGGGAAGAAGTCAAAGGCAGGGATCGCGCTAAACACCTTAAAATCAGAGGCCAATCCTCCAAAGCAAAAGATTATCCAGGCCCACGCATCACTGTTGCTGGGACTGAGAAACTGCACTTGATTTCTTTTAAAGCAGGCTCTTATTCTGCCCTTTTCCACCAGTTCCAATCATGACCCTCTGTACTTAGTAGGAAGCCAATTTCAAAATCACGATAAGCTAAATTTAAAGTTTTAATTGAAAAACATTTACTATGGTCCTGATACAACTAATAAGCAATTTGAATACATTCTGAAAATCAAAAGAAAATCAATATTTTTTGGTAAAGTGTCACACACACCCAGTACTTCTCTTACAATTCTTCCTGTTCAACTTTCTTTTTTCTTCCATTTTAAAGAGGATAAAACAGAATAAAACCAATCAAAACAAACCAGTGTAAGAGATACAGGACTTCAAAACATTACAAAATCAACAACAGTTACCATAATGCCTTTTGATGTCTTCAAAATAGCTGCAGGTAACCTCAGATAGAGTAAAAATCAAACAGAACAGAATAGAATAGAAACAATAAAAACAAAACAATGAATGCAGTAAAGGACTTCAAAATAAGTCGATCGTAAATCCAAAATAGCTACCATAATATATCTTGCTATCCTTGAAATAGCTTCTCCTGCCATGGGATTTAACATAATCAAGCAAAACAAAAGAGGATACAACCCAACCCAACAAAACAATGGAAATGGTGTAGGACCTCAAATAAAGACCACAGGGAATCAGCAATGACTACAACACTCAGAAAGCGATCCCTCCTAGATATCACACTGTGTACTGATATCCTCTGAACCTATGATCAGACCACTGGCCCTAGACCTGCAATGTTAGGGAAACAATTGCATTTCACCTCGATAGCTAACATCACAACCTGTGTTTCTCTGGATCAACTGGTTGCTTATGGTGAGGGTAAGGGGGAGGATTGGTACTTCCTGTTTATGAGCCCACGCACTGGAAGGGACTGGGGTCTGGCTGTTCCAGTTCACTGGCAGCCCGCACATGGTGCTGGTTCCCAGACTGAGCTTGCTTGCTGGTGTGGCCTTGTCCTGTCTACCCCAAGTCCACAAATAGCCCTATTCAACTCTTTCCATACCCTGTCTCTGCTATTCTGTTTGCCTTGTACCTGTCTGTCTTCTTCAGTTTATTATTGTGCACTGTAAAGTAGTAATTTAACCATGATGTATTAGTTGGCCTGTGTTTGTTTGTTTGAGCCTTTCATTCCATTTAATTTTAATATTTAAGCATATCAATGTCTTTGTGGCATGCTGGGTGTTGCAAGAAAAATAAAGATGAACAAGAAATGGTCTATCCTAATGGGGGAGATTTCTGGAGCAGTAGAAGAACAGATGAAATACAGGTTTTATTCTCATTAGTGTGAACAAGGAATGTTTCATAGAGAAGGCCTTTGATTCAGCTTTTCACATGTGTTTCTTAAGGAATTTTTTTTTTTTTTGAGACAGGTTCTTGCTATGTAGTACAGGCTGGTCTCAAACTCACAGCAGTCCTCCTGCCTCAGCCTTCCAAGCACTGGGACTACAAGTAGGTGCCACTACACCCAGCTCCCATAAAAAATTTTATCCACATCACTCATAAACTGTGCTGTCTTTCCTTACCTGGCATCTAACCTCATTGTAAGTGCCACCTGTTAGGACAATGGCTCTCACTTGAGCCTAAGTTTCAACAACCTCTGGAGGGCTCAAGGATTTGTATTTCCGCCAGCTTCTCCGGGGCTCCTGGAGCTGCTGCTGGGTCATTGGGCCATGAGAGCTCTGTTCCAAGACGCTCAGCCAGCTAACTCCTTGCCTGAGCAATGCACATTCTTCTCTTGGCTGAAACAATAAATTTCCACTGTTCATAAAGCAAATAGCTTGTGGGTTTTTGTAAACCAGAGAGCAGAATCGTATTCCAGTCTATTCTTATAACTAAGGAAGGGCTCAGTTTTCAAAGGTAAATGGTCAGTGCCATTTGATTATACCCAGTGCCCTAGGGGAATATTATTACTCATTAGAAATATACCATGATTAACACAAAATGCTTGAAGATCTTTATAATTAGGAACACAAAATTGTATTTGTTGATGTGTTAAACACAAAGCAGTAATATCTAGAATTGTATCTCTCATAGTTATAAGACATATTTGAAATACTGTCAAATTTTATTTTTTAGAACTTTTTGGTTAATTGAAGCCAATGTTTCTATTAATCCCCCACATTATTTTTCTTCTCTTTCCCCTTTCTAATCCATCTTTTTTCTATCCTCTATATCTATGCCATCCTAGAACTCCAGTGTGGTCTTCTAGGCTATTTATTCTCTTCTCTGAATGCTCCTTGTCAGGCCTTCAGTGATTTCTCAGCATTCTGAAACCCTTTGAACTGTGTGCACTTTTTGTATGCAGTCTCTTTGAACCTGTTGTTTTGTAATGTTAGCAATTTAAAAAATATAGCTGTAGTTTTCAGCTGATCACTGGACAAACACGAATGTGTTATTCGTAAAGCCACTCCACCATGGTTTAAATCTTGAATGCCCTCCAAAGGCCCATGTGTTAAAGCTTTTCCTGTGGTGCTACTGAAAGGAGGTGGAACCTTCACAAGGAAGGGCAGAGGAAAGCAGTTAGGTCCCTGGGAGCATGCCCTTGTGCCCTTGATAGGCATAGTGGGGTCCCGCCTCCTTTTCATTTCTTTTTTCACTTCCTGACCACCACAAGGTGAAGAGTTCTGTTCGGTCACATGCTCCCTGCTATGATGCTCCCTTGCCACAGGCCCAAGAAAATGGGGCCGATCAACCATGTCCTAAAATCTCCAAAGCTGTGAGCCCAAATAAATCTTTCCTCCTTATAAATTGTTTCAGGCATTATGTCACAATGATGGAAAAAGACACACACCTATGCCTACTGACTTTTTGGGAAAGATATTCAAGTACAAGTACACATAATCCCTTCTACAGAAGCATATTATTATTCTCTCCCGTATCCAGGAACAAAAATTAATTTATTTAAACTTCTTTACACAAAAATGCAGTCAATAAGAGAGGAGGAAACTGGGACTTTACAGAAGAAATATTTTTATTGAGAACATATTTTATAGGTGACTCTAAGAAAGTTGTCACAGATATTTTCCACTTCTTTCTTTCTTTCCTTTTTTTCTGTCTTAGAGCAGAACATGAAATAACAGCATTGTGATGGCATTTGGTATGTTATATTAATAAGACCAAATACTACATAATTGATTTCCTTTTTTCATCATTTGCCCACTAGAAACTTCTCAGAAGTTCTCTTTCTCTAAATTATAACACAAAAATTATAAATTCATTTACTTTTTTGCAGATAGCTTATATACTGAGGTTTCATTGTTTAACTGTCTGGTGCTTTCTGATTTTTATAACCTAGAGCCCTAACTTCTGTCATCTCAGTTTATGACATGGTTTTAAGGACACAATGATTTGCAAGTGAATTTTCCAAAGGCTCTCTGCTATGCTGGCCTATTTTTCACAACTGAGGAGCTATTTTTTAATACCCTTTTCTAATATACATGTTAATATTCTTTAGGCTTTCTTCAGAAGTCCTTCTGACAAAAAAAAAGTTCAGACTGGAGAATCAATGGAATAGATTCAAAGATCCAGAAACAACTCCA
The DNA here is from genome assembly GCA_004363535.1 of Dasyprocta punctata. Taxonomy (NCBI): domain Eukaryota; kingdom Metazoa; phylum Chordata; class Mammalia; order Rodentia; family Dasyproctidae; genus Dasyprocta; species Dasyprocta punctata. The sequence goes on along the minus strand of RJWM01014540.1, from coordinate 6,975 downwards.
AACACACTCAACCACCATATCTTTGACAAAGGGGCCACTACTTTTCCTGGAAGAAAGACAGACTCCTTATTAAGTGGTACTGGAAAAACTGGCTTTCCACATGCCGAAGACTAAAACTAGACCCTTGTCTCTCACCATGCACTAACCTAAAATTGAAAAGGGTCAAAGATCTGGGTACTGAAACAGAAACACTAAATCTGTTAGAAGACAGAATACGAATTCTTGAAAACATAGATGTAGGCAAAGAGTTATAAATAGAGTCCTTCTGGCCAAAAGACCCTATGAAACGTATCAGAGTTCTCCTCATTTTAATAAAGACAAGCTGTGGTACTAGATCAGAGGTTGTCTCAACTTTCTTTACCTTCCTTCATATTTTACTGGAAAAGTCTCCTCAAATATTTGTAGTACTGTATTAGAGTATTAATCACTAATACATATTGGATAGTAACCACCCACAATAAAGTTTCATGTGCATTACTCCATTTAACATTAATGAGGTATCTATTAGTGTTCTCTTTTATAGATGAAGAAATGGAGGTTTTTAGAAACTTAGTACCTTATCCATGTCACACAGTTAGGATGCAACTCAAGTCTGACATGAGAGCCAGAGCTCTTAGCCAGAAAGCTGGACCACCACTCACCCTTTCTTCCATCTCTCTTCCTATTCCCCAGGTATTTCCTTTTTTCTAAGTATTCTCAAAAAATTGATTTGCAATTTACTGACATGGGATTGGAATTAGTATTCTAGAATTTGTTGAAATATGTTTCAGAGGGAAAAGGAAAGAAGAAGGTGGGAAAAACATGAGTTCTCTCCTTGATTAATGAAATATTCCAGACACATACTAAGCAACAGAAGCCCACGCACATGTCAGAACAACGAAACCCATGTGGTAGCTGCTGGGTAGAAGTCTTTTGAACTAAATGTGGAACCAAGCCAGCTCTAGAAGTATTAAGGGGATCTAATGATGAGCATGAATAGCACTAGATGGGAAAAGAGTCTATTAGGAAAACATAGGCATCTTTCTCACAATAGTGAACAGTTACTACCCAAATAATATTCCTAAGGTTCCAGAAGGTTCATGAATATATTAATATTGAAGGATCCATCTGAAGGAAACGTTTATCACAGTGAGGATGACTTATGATTCACCCTTGTTATTATCACAATTAATATTCACTGAACATTTGCTGAATGCCCACCACATGTGATCATTAGACAACGTGCAAAAAATTGTCATATAACTCTTCAAACTGTGATCAGTGTAAAAATGGTAATCCATGTAACTACATTTTATGGTTTGTACTTCTATAAATTAGAAACATTTTAAACTAAGAATTGGTGATTTAGATTTATTTCAGTCACCTATTTTATTTTGCTATTTAGTGTCTTTAATTTGAGCAAGCTATATCATCTTCAAAACCATAGTCTTTAACCTTGTTTCCTGAATTTGGTCTGCTTAATGATGTACTAAAATAAAAATGGGCTATGGATTTCCACAGGTCACAGTAAGCTGACTTGGATCTAAAATCATCCTATTATAAATAGAAAGTTTTAAAATTCTTCTTTTGAATTGTCCTAATGTATTTAAAAGTTCAAGACATTACATTTTATACCATGAATACTAAAACTTGTGATTTCATCAACAAGCTGCATTTCTGTTTCAAAGATCTTAGAGAATCTATATATGACTTCACAACTTCAAGATCTTTTTATCTTGGTAAAAATGAAAGGAAATTATCTTGTCAAAAATAGTGACAATGATAAAAGAATGGACTCACATAATGAAATTTATTCCTCTAAAATTAACATTGATAATCTCAAAAAGCTACAATGATTACAGATTTTATAAAACATGACCATGCTCCATGTAAGTAGCAATATGAAGATGAATTCTACAAAGAAAAGGGGCCAAGATGGGAAAGGAGGACCCATTTATACAGGTGCCTGATACTGCTATTTTCTAAAAAAAATTTTGAAAATCATGATTCAAGTAAGTCATGCTAAAAGCCTCAAAAGTTTCTCTTTCCCTGCAGTATTAAACCCAAATCCTTTAAGACAGCTCTCAGTGACCTAAATGAAGCTCACCCCTCCAACTTCATCCACCAGCGTTCTCCAGAATTCTCCCTGCATCTCTGCCATAACAGTTTCCTTGTGGTTCTTTGGGTAGCCCAGGGGAAAAGCTACAGGAATTTTCATTCTGTTATTAAATACCATTTTCATCATTTCTGACTTTCATGTGCCAAATTTTTTCCAACTGAAATGACCACCTCTATCTATGCCGTCTTCAAAACTTAGGCTAAGAGAGAAGTTTTCCCAAACCACCCTCCCCAAAGCTGCTGCACATTCTTCTCTGTCACACAGTATTATACTGTTTGTTACATTTATTATCAATTTCTTTTTTAAATTGGAGCATTCTAGAGTCTATGTCTTAGTTATTTTTGTACCTTAGGCCCCAATGGTTCAGGCATATCATAGAACTTAATAAATGTTAAATATTGTATTGATGTTGATTCCTTTGCAGGCACAAGATACACAAGTGAAAATCATTCTTGTATTTGATAGCTAACATTTTTGTTAAAGATTTACAAAATCTGTGTTTTTCTCCTACTGAACCTTCCATTACATCAAAACCACTTGTTTTCCTGTATATTCAAAAGGGTTTTATTTATACAACACTAAAATGAATAGTAAAAGAACACAAATCATGATAACAGCTCATCTCACTTCTTAAGAAAATAAAGTGATCCAAATATTTTAGAATCAATAATTACATATCTGTGTGTGTTTGTATGCAACTGATAATATAAAAGTTAGATTAGAAGCATGAGTTAAAGTTATATTTGAGTTGTGTCATGATTAATGTGACTTATTTCACAAGATCATTATAAAACTATTAATAAAATGCTAACAAATACTATTCACCTAGGTGTCTATTGAATTTATTAGCTTGTAGGAACAAATGATGTCACATTCTCAGTTAAACTTCAGTATGCCCTGGAAAGAATTTCAGCTCCTGTTGAAGGTTTCTTCCTCTCCAAACTGGGCAGTGTGGTAGAATTTCTAAGGAGAGTCATACAAACCTTTCCTGGTGATCACACACTGATACTCAAATTCATGGTGCTGTTAGCCAGGTCAAAACTATAAAGCCCATGCTACTACTGTGTTTGGTTTTGGTTTTGGATTTGGTTTTCGTTTTCGTTTTGGTTTTCTTCAAGATTATCCCCAGTCAATCATGTTCATAGAATGAAATTGGTGGATTATTCTCTCCTTGGAAGATTTTCAGAACTATTGGACAGAAATAGGGAGAACAATTAAAAATGAGCAAGGCATGGGGCTGAGGGCTGCAAATACAGTAATACAGCATTCCTTTCCTTCTCACTGAAGTTACACACAGAGTGAATTTTCAGGCTGATTTCAAGGATCAACTGCTTCATTTTAACAAATCTCAATCTCGCGAACTTCTTAATCTTTGGCTTATACTTGAATACAGCTTGAATATGACTTGTCCAGCTAACCGTGTTCCTTATGGTGAATTCTATATTAGGGAGTCCACCTGAAACTGCATGCCGTTTGTCACCTTGAATTTACATCTCCAGCACATACACACCCCAACCTCAAATCTATGACACATGTGCACCCTATATGTGTATATCTGAATCCCCATTGTGAAATACACTGAAGTTGTCTATTTGATTTTCCAGGAAGTTTCTTATCCCCCTAGAATCTGTACTTCAAGCACATGCTTAAAGGTGTTTTGTTTTGTTTTGTTTTGTTTTGTTTTTGTCTTTTTAAGATAGAGTCTCACTATGCAGTTCAGCCTAGCCTTGAGCTCACTGAGGCTGATCTCAAACTTGCAACAGTCCTTCTGCCTCAGTCTCCCAAGTGCTGGGACTATAGGAGTGCACCACCATACCTGGCTAACACATGCTTTAAGGGGACAGGAGTATCATCTAACTCCATATCACAAAAGTATTCAAAATTCAGTCTTGAGTCATAGGCAACTTCTGTAATGACAGCAACTCTCATTATAAGCAATATTTTAATCATTGGCATTTCTAGCTCTGGAGACACCTAGGATCATTGAGTATGATTCAGTGAAAAATGCCAGAGAGGATTCCCATTCAAAAGGCTGAGTTTAACTAGACAGTCACTGAAGACTTTAATGGTGAATAAGTCATGAAACTAAATACATTTGGCTTTCTCTACGTAGTGAAACGTGATTCTCTTCTCCTAGTTGGCAAACTTTACTGACATAGCATATTTACTACAGGAACTCTTTTTGGATAGACGGCTCAGCTTTGAGCAATTTCCTTCTGTAACTATACCACATGTAAACGTTGACCACGATGAAACATATTCCATAAATGGAGGTTTTAAATTGAAGAGCTAATTTTAATACTGGTTACATCAATGATATTTCATTGAAGATAAAAGTAGTTTGTTGAATTTTTAATAAGTCAATAGCATAGAAATAGTAGAGTATGTGTAGTTCCTAAATTAGAGAGAAGCAATTTAGTTCTCCACTTTGAATTTCCTGTTTTTGCAATATAAGAACAGCTCCTCTTTGGACAAAGTATTGAGGTAAAAGTCAGATATTTCAGACTAGCTAGCACAAAAAAGCACTAAAGCACTTTTCTATCAAATGTAGTTGAAATATTGTTCTTCATACAGTTCGTGTATCTACGGTGATTGAATTTACTAAATCATGTATTTATATGACTATATTTTGATATTATAAGTCAGATCAAATAATACACAAAAGCAGAGAAGGCCAGGTGCCCAAACTATATGTGTATTTATCTTTCTGCTCCAAATGTTTCCAGATATTACAGTCCTGTAAGGCAGAACTAGTTGAAGTTTTGCTTAATATGGTTTGATTTGCAAAGGGTCATTTAAATGATTCTCCCAGGTTTTTTTTTAAAAAAACCACAGTGTAGAAGGTAGAGCAATTATCCATCCACTGTTCTATTCTGGGAGAAGAGCCAAAGACCTCTGGATTATGTTCTAGTAGCTGCATTCATTTCTCACTTCCTGTTAAGCAGAGGTTTTCTTTACTGTTCTATGCTTAAGGATCCCGGCCCCTGAACTCTACACAGTACTGAAAATGGAAGATTCTAATGATGGGAAACAAAGTGAAAGAATGAGGAGGTCTTTGAGGACTGGTCATTCAGAGCCAGCACCAGTGCCTGAGTGCTTATGAGAGAAAGCTGACTCGAGCAGATGACCAGTGTTGAAACTTACTTCAACATAAGCATGCAGGAGAGGAGTTATACTCCAGAAATAATAACCAAGACTGAAATGTCAACTAAAATGGATCAACCCCCTAGGTCCCAACACAAGGCCTGGTCAAAGACCGGGGCAGCCCAGATGGTTCACGGTGTCAGACAGCACTGAACCCAACTCACACAAGGCGCAGTGCTGCACACCTGCAATCCCAGCACTTGGGGGGTTAAAGGAGCAGAATCATGAGTCAGCCTGGGCTACACAAGGAGCTGAAAACCAGCCCGGACTACACAATGAGACCTCATCTCAAAAAAAAAAGAAAAAACAATTCCCAACGAACAGAAAAGACAATAATAGAAACAAACAGGAAGATTTATTGGTTGACTTTCTATTATTAAAGGACTCAGACTCAGTAAGCAAATGTAAATTAATACCCGTTCATTGGAAAACTTAAGCACTTCGCACATAAGGTCAAGAACTCAAATGGCATGATTAGCAAAAGAGCCATGGTTACATTATATTTCAGAATATAAGTATCTGTTCAGACAAGCTTCTCATTCAACTTAAGTAATGGCTTGAGTTTTCCTGCCAGGTTAATAAAACCAAGCCACTAATCGATCAGTTGGGAAAATTTGGAAGTCGGGATTGGACATAGAAAAATAAAAATAACTTGTTTTTATTACCAAGGTGACAAAAAGTTAAAATGAATGAATTTGTTTAAGAAAAGTATTGAAAAAGTATGACTTACCAAAAACACAGATTCCAGATTTGGTCCAGGAAGAAAACACATGCATACACAAACACATACACACACACACACACACACACACACACACACACACACCTCAAAATCAACAGGCATTAAATGTCTAGGATAGGTTTTTATACATCAGTTTAAAAACTGGCTCAGTGGAAATAACAAATCTTAAATTCTAATTAGTGGTGAAAGCTTCTGGTTTATGACTCAGCCTTTTCCACTCTTGTTTGGGAGTGGAAAGAGTACAGTATCTGTTAGTTTACTCAGTTTCTCTCTAAACCTATTTATCAGCCAGATTCTGGTGAAGGCTGCAGGGCTAAAATTGTTGAGCTCCATGTTAAACAGAGGACAATACACTTTAAACTTTAACACTAAATTATCCTCCCGAGGGCCAACCACCAATGCAGTTATCATTCCTTTAGAGGTTATTTTTCAATCTAACAGGATCATTTGGTGTCTTTTCTTACTTTTGGAACAGTTTGGGAGAATCTATTGCAATCACATCATGATTTACAGAGTAAAGAAAGCACAGATGACCCCTTGAAAGCCCTGCGGTACATTTGGTCATGTGTTAGATACTTCGCGTGTTCAGCTTGGGCTTTCTCCTCTGCTTTCCGGGTCCCACTTCACTCCCACACCCGACTGAAAGATAAAAATATGGGAATGTTATTTTTGTCTACTTAGAACCAGCAACAGCTTTGAAAATCTTCCAGTATAATTACTCTACCCTGTGACATCACTGAACTGTAGTGACTCACGCTGATAATAGTACTTCAGGGCTTACAAAATTTTCTTGATTGAGTTTTACACAGCCTAATGCAATAGATAGAGCTGAAATGGCTACTATTCCCTTTATGCAGTAGAGCCTTTTGTGTTTCTCAAAGGTCAAGTGATATCTAAAACCAGCTGCCGGCTTTGATGACACTACTTGGACTCTTTCCAACTTGTTCTTGTGTGACTTTTCCCCTACTAACATGCAGCATTCTTAATAGCT
>RJWM01014539.1:0-50105 GCA_004363535.1 Dasyprocta punctata | reverse complement strand
TTTTTTTTTTTTTTTTTTTTTTTGCGGCACTGGGGATTGAACTCAACCTCATGCCCGCTAGATGAATGCTTAAGCCACTGAGCCAAACTCCCAGCCCTAGTTTTTTGAGGCTGGGTCGCACTATGTAGCTTAGGTCAGCCTTGTGCTCACATTGTAGCCCAAGCCAGCCTTGAACTCACAATGCTCCACCTACCTCAGCCTCCCTAGTACTTTTCTAATTGTAATTTTTATTGTGAGATACGGTCTCACTAAGTCACTAAATTGTCTGGGCTGTCCTTGAACTTGCATGCCTCTTACCTCAGCCTCCCCAAGCGTTGGGATTATAGGTGTGTCCCACCACACACAGCCATAACCATTTATTTTGACTCAATTGTCAAAGACACTTCAACGGTTTCATTTGGTCAAATATCTCACTACTATATCCAACTAGGGCTTGTAAACCTCACCCTAATACAATCATTTATACTCTACCTAAAAAGCATGATTACTATTATGGTTAGTATTTGCACTATCTTAGTTTAAACATGAATTTTTTTTTTTTTTTTTTTTTTTTTGCATTTCTATGTACCCAGGGTAACACAGTGACATAGTGACATTTGCTTCTCTGTTCTTTTTAGCCAGTGAAACTATAGTCTTATGCCTGGCCACAGGTCAAGACTCATTCATGAGTCTAGGACAGTAGTGGTGAACCTTTTGGAGCTTTTAATGATAACAAACAGTCTGCTGTGGCACAAGTGCCAAAGGTTTGCCACCACTAGTCCAGGGAGAATATTATTTCAAGCCCTAACTTCAGTTTTTAAGGAAGCAGTTAGCTCTGAAACATACAAAGTCACTGGAGCTCCAGAAGGGAGGCTTTACCAGTGAAAAATGTCACTATAGCTATCTGTGAATATGTAAGATGACATCTAGAGGGGGTTGTATGGCTGTAAATGAGTCTGTAGTTACACTTTAATGAGTGCACATAGCTAAGAATTATATATGTCTCCAATGGCACAGATGTCCATTTTTGTGGGATTGCTTATAGCAGACTGACTATGGAGGACAGAGGCTTCATCATGAAGGTGCTTTGTTCCACAGACAGCCTGATCCTACTCTTTAAGGCTTTCCAGTTCTCTACACAGGAAACCACACTTCCTTTTCATAATAAATTGATTTTTCTAAAACAGTCAAGCTGCTATTAAATATCTAAACCACTCCTCTGACTCAAAGCATTCTGCATCCAGATACCTAATGAACAGAAACCACCTATATTTCATCCGCTGTGGCTTCCTGTATCCTCACAAACTTTTGTGCAACCCCGCCTAAGCAAGGCACCGAATCAGCTCCTGCTTCTGCCTCTCCCTGAGACTCTGACTCATCAGTACATCACTGGGGTGACTAAGAGACCACTGACTCTCCTTCTCCCTGTGGCTGAGAAGCTGCTACCCGAGATGACCAAGGATGCTACTTCACTTGCCTTTAGCTCTGCCATTCAGTGAGACAACCCCTTAAGTGTGGCAGAGGCACTGTTTTTCTTTGCTAAGGCTTCCCTGCCAGTACTGACAGTTCAGTTTTGGGGACAACACTATCATTTCCTTAGGTAAAGTCACCAGGTTTTCTTCGAGACATGATACAAAGGGACATGAATGATCTTGACACAGATCTTCTTCCTTATCTTCCTAGCTCAACATGTTAGCTCAATGGGACTTCTAGGAAAATCTTCACTAGGGAAAAGGCTATTGATTTAAGTGAGGGAAAAGGTGAAATGGGGGAAGGAAGAAAAAAAAATAAAGAAAAAGGAATAGAGCAATGGGAAGAAAAGTAAGCCAAGAACTGTATAACAAGGAAAAGTAAAGAAAGACACACTCATTGGAGTGAAAAGAGCAGACACACAAATAAGGATATGCTCTTGGAGGGCTTCCCAACGGCTATTCTTTATATTGCTTGATCCAAATGTCCTGTAATCCTTCTCATTCTGGTTTCTCTTTCCTATCATGACCTGTCTGTTCACTCTCAGTACAGACCACAGACCTTCCCCAAGGAGTTGTTCCTCAAGTGTGAAACTCAGTAGGAAAAGAGTTGGGCAGTGCTTGAGCCTACAGAGTGCTGGAAGAACATGGCCAGAGAACATGGACAGAACACTTACAAGAGAAAAGGAAAACATACCTTATTTCTAGCCTGGCCCAGCTGGCATTTCAACCTTCTTAGAGAAAAATTGGCCCTAGATAAAGTGTTCCTTAAAAAGCATACAGGGTAAGGACCTGATGACAAAATTTGGAAAAGCCCATCAGTATTTGTGGCCTTGAGATGACCACCAGTGAGAACTTACTCCAGCTTGGGGTCCAGTTGGTGTGTTACTCTCTAAAGTTGGCACAGTCTTTCAAGTTACAGAGAGACAGCATGGTATCATGGACAACACATGAGCGTTAGAATAACACAGATCTGGTTCAAATTCCAACCTTACTGGTTCTCTGGCCTTGAACTCTCTAAGCCTCATGTATGAAACTGCAGGAATAAGACCTACTTTGCAAACTCGTTTGGGTCTCATGAGATTAGCATCCTGTAGGAATCCTCTCCTGATTTACACCTGTTAGTTACAGTTAGAGTCCTCCCTTGGAGGCAGCAGGGGCCTTACCACTGAGGAGGGTGCCATTACTGGACTTTAACTAAGAGAGCTGGTGGCTTGGGAAGGGTTCACCAGATGTAAGGTTGGAGAAAACTGCTGTACTTCAGGATCTCACCAAGGTTGTCAGCCAGGTAATGATGCCCTTCCTAGGGCTGGCATGTGTGAGAGCAAAAAAGATCTTACTTCATCCCAGGGTGGACAAATTCCTGACCGTAAGCCCATGGCCCCAAAGAAGCTGAGACAGGAAAGGAGAATGAACAGGGTCTGCCCCTTCAACATCCCAACACTGCTCCACACAGGTTTGGGCAAGAAGAGAAGGTATCCCCCAAACCAGCCGTGAGGAGTAACTGGCCAGTCCTTTCCAGGTTTAGAAAAGCACTATGGATGTATTGCTTGTGTCCTCAAACTGTAACTATTAGAACAGGCATCTTATATAATGCATATATAGTGCTTCAAAAAGAAACACAATTTTCTAGGAAAGAGCAGGGATTGCATGCAGTAGGAGCACACTTGATCATACCTGCGAGGCAGTGGTTTTGAGCTTCTGGATTCCATTCATTAAGTGCTCCTTTTTCTGAGCTACCTCTTTTTGTTTCTTCTTCAACAGGTTCTTAAACAGTGATATCTGCTCTAGGAAACTCTTTGGAGTGGTATAGTTGTGTCTTCTCTCATTCTGGTAATACCGGGCACTCACTTCACTTACACTGCTGTGAACGTGTGCCATGAAGAGGCTAATTGAATCCTTGTGCATTGCCTGAAAACACAAATACTGCAATTTTAATAAAATCTTCTCGAGGTAGGAATATCTAAAAAGAAGAAAAAATAGTAAGATTATATACTATTTTCCCCCTAAAAGCCAGAACAAATTATAGTACAAGTTAGGAAAACTCACTTAATCTTTAAGAGATATCCACAGGATCAGAGAGATGACAATAGAGCATTCAGCTTTCCTAACTGTCTTCTTGCCAAGTAGGACAAAGGATTTTTATGTGCTCCACATACCAAACTCAAAAGCCAACATATAGTACAAGCACAGCTCTTTACAGCTTGATTTTTCTTTATCAAGTGTGTGAAAGAGAAAGTGGAGAAAGTGGACACAATATTCTATAGAGCAGCTTTTTGGAGTTACTTTCCAACTAAATTTTAGACAGAGAATAAGCCTCCAAAGTCACGGAAAAAAAGCTGAAGCTGAGAATTAAGAATCTTAAGAAAACTCATATTAACACAAACTGGATGGGTAAATTATAAAAATCACCACTAGGAGAAAAGAATATAACGATAACTTCAATTTTCACTTGGAAACACAGATATACATGGAACTGAATAATCCTCCTTTGAAGATTCCCTGGAGGGCCACTTCTATCCATTCTTCCCACTGTGTCCTCTGTGACTTCTGCAATAGTTAACTTTTTAATTTGTGGAGTCACATCTCCCTCATTTTAATGATTATTTATTGCATTCTGTACAAGATGAACCAGGTTCAATTAATCAAGGGGAGCCTAAAAATCAATTAATATGAATTAAATGAGCTACACCAACTCTTAGGAAAGTCACACATAATTTACCAAAGTGTTGTCAATAATGCTCAGATATCTTTGGGAAAACTGCACACATGTGGCTGGTGATGCAGTTAAAAGCTTCAAAGTTGCACCATCAATATTACACCCAGAGGCGCAAGGACAGCAGACCAATCCTTGCTAGTGAAAAACACCTGTAACTGCTCCCGGGCAACATCTAAGTACATCACTTTCCAAACTTTGGACAAATCGCTGAGCAGAGGGAAAACTGGCATGCATCGGATTACTCTGTATATTAAATAGCCACCTCACTAGTAACTGAAATGTGTTTTAAAAGTAAAATTTACATACAAAAGCCACAGGTGCACATCTTAAATAGTCTTTGTTTCTAGCAGTCCAAGATGCATATGTATTATCAAATACTGGACTTGAAAAAATAAAATGTACAAGGAAGTTTATCTAAACTGCAACTGAGTCATATTCCCTCAGGGATACTATTTTTAAGAGAGCCTGGCTTCACTATAAACCCGGGCAGACACATACTCCTGTCCTGTCTTGTTCTAAGGGAAACTAAAAGTACACACATACCTTTCTACAATAGATAAATACTTCCTCAGCCAAGTATAACCTCCTTACAGGGGGAAAAAAAAAAGCCTTGGCCTCTGCCCAACCATGATCCTTATGAGGCAGCTCCTCGTGGCCCTGCAAACTCTCTTTAACAACAGTTTCATTTGTAAATCTCTGATGGAAAGAGTGGCTTCCGGTGGAGCTGGAAGTGGCCCGAGACAACTTGTCTCAATGGGGCAAAATAACTATTGTTATCGGGCTTAACAAAATGGCACAGCATGGGAGACTCGCGGAGCCTGGGAGCAGCTGGTTGTAATTCACACTGTTTTTCAGAAAACTCTAATCGTTCCAGAACAGACCTCTTTGATGACTGGTCTTCCCTGCATTCTCAATTTGTCACTTTCTCTTATGATAAGGTCAGTAGTGACAGCACTTCCTGACATTAACAGCTGTGGCTTTTAAAAGGGTCATTGTACAACTACTAATTGCAGTAATTTCATTAGCATAAATTATTTATTCTGCTATTCATTTATCTCCAGTTTTCTTTTGAGGGGGGAGTGGAGAGGGGTGGCTGCCAGTGCCGCAGCAGCGATGGTAACGCAGGGCTGTGTTTTGTACTCTGAGAGCCGCCAGAGAAGATCACCGTTCCTGCTAGATTTACCCCTTCATGAAAACCAGTTGATGCCACATGCAGTCATTTTGCAGCCAATTGTGGTGAAGGCAAAACTAAAAATCAGAGTGCCAATATCAGATGATTATCCACCCAATGCTTCCCACCAGGATGCTTTGGAAAAGAATATTGTTGCCACTGCATAATGAAATGCAAAGATGAAACTGCTTTTTTCCCACACTAAGAAAAAAGTGTTTAATTTTTACTTGCTTGGTTGGCTCGCCATAAACACAAAAACATAAACAACTCTGTGGTATGCAGTGTGACAGTTTCCAGGCAGTAGCAGCCACTGCCATACCAAGTACTCTGAGTGTAGACCAATCCCGGATGCCAGCACTAAACCAAGTATCTCAAATAAATTGGGACTTTGAAGAGTACTGCACTGAAAGTAGAGAAGGCAAGGCCAAAAGAAAAAGGGTAAAATGAAAGAACTTTTTTAAAGTTAGGCTTGGGACTATTTTGTCACATATGTCATATGCCTACAGTAAGTTCCGAATTTTTTTTTCTGAGAAATTTCTGTGTTCATTTTACAAATGTCAAACTGCTGAGCTATAAAAACGTATTTCTATTCTCACTCCTTTGAGGCTGGTAAAACAGAATACATCAATCAGACATTGTGATAGTAGGATGGTTTATTCCATAAAGAGAAGTTAATAATGCAAAAATGAGCCACATTTCACTGTGGTACCTCCTCATAGCACTCACTCACTCCAAAAAAGATTCTGGATTTGGCCAAAGATGCAGAGTTTGATCCTAGGACCTAGCTTAGATTTTCAAGTCTGAAAAATCAGATGAGTCACTACATTGCCTATGTGTCCTCCAGCCCATAAAAATACTTTTTGTTTCTCTTTTCCTTTTTTCAAAATAGTCAAGCATTGACGCAAGAGCCAAGAGGAGGAAGGAAGACAGGGCGTGGGTGTCCACAGCAGGTGGGTCCCTTACCACTAGGCTAGCTGTGCTGAGGACCCGACTCCTCCCCTCTTAGCAGGCAGCTAGTGTCCCCCCTCCTGAGGGCCACCACGGCAAACTTAGGGCAGGCACTGTTTCTACTGAGGTGGCAGCTCCAACAGCAGTCTCGCTAAGACTGCCGCTGCACAGAGCCGCGACAAGTGTTTATTGTAGCAGAAATGCAGATTTCTAAATTGCATTCTGGTTTTCGTTTCCAGTGGTTACTTTGGTTGGTGAATGCAATTTGTTATTAGTTTGTTCATGCCTTCAAGTTCAGCATAAGGCAGTGATTCACATCTTCCAAATGAGCTTCTTTCCAGTCGTGAAAGGTGGCGCCAATGACCCTCTGGTAGGACATTAAAACAAAGTACCAACTGGGGACTGAGAGGGCAAGGGGGCCAAATGAAACCCAGCCACACCTTTGAGAGCAAGAGCACAGGGCAGGACATGGTTCAGCTGGCTCTGGTGAGGCCTGAACCTCAAGAACAGTCACAAAACTGCACAGGTTAACAGCAGCAATGGCTCCATGGGAAGTCAGTGTAATATTTAGCGTAATGGCCTGTCCAGATTCCTCGGCAACCACACAAACCAGACCCTGCTCTTACAGTGGAGGTGATTTCTAAAGCTTACAAAGCAAAAATCCTGGGAGACAACGTTTTATTCCTTTCTGTAACTTCACTCTAAATGTGATTAACATGGACAAAGCAAGAATACATTTGTGTGCCTAGATCAAAAGAAAGAGGGTGGAAGGAAAGCATGCTGATGATTACCTGGGTTATTCTTCACCCATTTGAAGGCAGGCTTAAGACAGTATGAAACTGAACTAGGTCCAAGATGAGTTTGGTGGGATTTTTATTTTTTGTCTCAATATTTCAGAAGAGACTCAGTGTTTAGAAAGTGAGTATTTTCCCAAAATTCATAAGCTATGTCATGAACTTATGTTTCTACTGCTTGATTCATATCATCCAAATTCATATTTCAATAAAAATCATGTTAAAAATAATATAACATAGTTATCACCTACAAAATGGCAATACTCTTCCTGAGTGGTACAGTATTTTTTAACAAGAACTCATAGGACACTAGAATAATGTCTTTCCAGCAATTAAATAACTTTCTTTTCTGAGTAGACATTTCTCACAACTAGTTTTAGAAAATATCAATATGCCACTCACAGGCTAAATTCTGTGACAAGTTCTGAAGAGATGTAGCCCAAGAAAGATGGGCTCCTGCACCTAGTTCAGATCTCTGTACCTTCCAACATCACAGTTCACCCACAGTTAGACAGCTCTTATCTTAAATTTCTATTTAATAATTTCTCCTTTCATCTGGCCCTATTTTCAAGTATGTCTTTTGCTCAGTTTCCCTTGTAAGGCAAAATGATCACTTCTCTTTTAATGTCCCAGTGTCTCTTGCTTTTTTTTATTTGGCATGGTCTTCACTGGAACCCGTGCTCTAACAGCAGAGTCTTCACTCAGTCACCTCCCGGAAGTGCTTCCTTGAGCATTTCCAACTCTACCCTCGGGGATCAGTGGAGGGCACCCCTTCTCTTCCTCCTCATGTCACCTCCTCCCCATTTCCAAATCTCCTCTGAGAAGTAGTGTGTGTTGACACAAAGTCAGATAAATACCCAGGGACACTAAGTGTCAAATTGCTTGTGTTATTTTTTTGGTCAACTGTCATTTAGCTCAGTATCAGGGAACGGAAAAATAGCACAAACATTTCTTTAGATGCAGTCAGCCGACACCCCTGGGTGCTTAGTGCGTACTGGTTGAAAATTATATGTCAACATACACAAAGCTGCTTGCTTTAATGAATCTGTGTGGCCAAAGGGGGTCACCTTGTGTAAGTACCATACACTCATCAAATGAGGTCAATAATCAAGAAGTGCCTAAATTATGCTGATAACTTTCAGTCTTAATGATAGAAATTAAAACTAAGAAAGTGATCAAATTAGTGCTCATTCAAAAAAATTTAAAAGCTGCTTTTGACCTCTACAGAAAAGACACCATGTGTTTTTCGAAGTACACAGACACACTGCATTCTGAATTATAATTATTGCTCCAGAGCAACAAATCAGGAAGGTGGGAAAGTTAAATAAGCACCTTGCGCTGAAATGAAATCATCTGGCTAATTTGTTTCGAGGCATAATTCAGCTTGATAGAAAGGGTAAAGTGCTTTTAAAATTCCTATTTGGCACTTGGAATCCTATAGGAGGCGTCACGACACCATCGGACAGCGCTTAGCACCTGACAAGAGCCGTCTGGGCTTCAGATGATGCAAAGCCTGCTGCGTCCAGCAGGTGTCAACGGTCACTGCCACAGCGAAGCTGCTTCAGCCAGAACCGTTTCCAAAGGACAAGGGGAAGCCTGCATAGAGCAGCAAAGACAGGAACTTAAAAACCTGTGCCAAATAGGAGCTTAAACCATCCCACTAGCGATGGTTTCCTGTCATTTGATAGAGTAACATTCATAAACAAGGTGTGGTGGTCCTTTTAAGCTCCTTACTAAACCTGCCTGGTAACAGACTGGATAGAACAGAACTTGGCTATCAAAAAATAAACATGGATTCCTACCACAGCACATTATTTCAAACCCCTCTTGTAACTATTAGAAGATAAAATCATGCCCTCCAACATTCCAGCAGTGCAATGAACCTAGAAAGAAATCTGTGTTAATACTTCTGACCAATATGTGTCATATTTAATGGCTTTACAGATTTCAAAGTATCAAATATATCTGATAAGCTTTAGAAGACAGCCCTTTTTCATTTAGTGGTGAAAACATTTTAAGTTTGAGTGTGGAGGAGGAGAGAGGAGTTAGTTGGACAACTAGAACCTCTATTGTACCTGCATCTTCCCACAGAGATGTTGCTGAATAGGTCTTTCCTGACAACCCAGAAGTATGTAGCTAGAGTAACAGACATTTTAGAAAAACACCAAACAGGAAGAGGTTTCCTTCTACAAAGTTCTGTGGGTTTGAGTGACTACCTGCCTGTTTACCTAGGTGGCTGCTTTTTTAAAAACATGAGAGTAAAAGAAAAATCATATAACAAACAATAAACTAGCTGCATAGAAAAACTAAATATATGACCACATGGTCACACACAGACATGATAATCTTTGTAAAATATTAGACAATTGCTTTGAAAAGGCAGCAGTTATGCTTTTGGAGCAAGGAAGGTGACAATGGCTGCTCATGAGCAACCTAGGGACAGACGTCACTCTGACATGGCCCTTGAGAGAAGCTTTTGCCATCAAGCCTGTTCTAGGAAGCTTCCTCCTCACTGCTCAAGGAAACACGAGGAGGACAAAGCTCTCTGGGAAATGTCCATCATTGCTGCCTTCCCGATCTATCTAATCAGAACAATACTACATTAAACCAAAACAAAACAAAACTTTTTTTTTTTTTTGAGACAGGGTCTTTTGATGTGACCCAGGCTAGCCTTGAACTCACAGCAATCCTCCTGCCTCAGCCTCCCAAGTTCTGTGCCAAGGCATGAGCCACCATGCCCAGCTAAAATTTCCTATCTAGGAAATCTAATGAGTAGCTTTATGCTTATATCCCCTTTGAGTTCAAATGCCTAAAGGTTTCTTTTTCCTTTCATGCAATCCTTTTTTAAAATTAATGAAGTTTATTGGCACATTTCAGATACACACAGTGATCATATTCATCATAGAGAATTTGTACCTGTACATGATATATCTTGCTCTCCCACCATTCCTCTCCCCTCCCTTCAACACTTTTACCTCTTCTCAATTACAAAAATTTTGTTTTCACCCTTTCTTTTCTTTTCTTTTCTTGTCCCTTTCCTCCTTTCTCCCTCGCCCTTCCTTTGTTCCCCTTCCCATTTGAACGTTTTCTTCAAATTTTCCAATATTACACATTTTGGACCTTATTTACACTTTCGATTTCTCATACCAGAGAAACAATGTGCTATTTACATGTGCCTGATTTATTTCACTTAAGAGTATGGTCTCAAGGTGCACTCATGCCCATAAATCAATGAATGGATAAGGAACATGTGGGTTTTTAAAAAATATAATGGAGTATTATTCAGCCATAAAGGATAAACTTGAGATATTTCTAGGCCCATGCAACCATTTTGTTTATTTATTTATTATTTATTTATTTTTTTGCGGCACCGGGGATTGAACTCACAGCCTCGTGCGTGCCAGACAGGCGCTTAAGCCACTGAGCCAAACTCCCAGCCCTAGTTTTTTGAGGCAGGGTCACACTGTGTAGCTCAGGCCAGCCTTGCGCTTGCATTGTAGCCCAAGCCGGCCTTGAACTCACAATGCTCCACCTACCTCAGCCTCCTGAGTGCTGGGATTAAAGGCATGTGCCACCACGCCCGGCTCTATGCAACCATTTTAAAATGTAACAGGAGACCCAAATTTCATTGTGAAGAAATGACCAAGATATCCCATAACCATAAAATCTATAAAACAGATAAGCAGAAAAGTTATTTGACTTAGTGACTGTGAAACTGATGAGGGCTATCATTACTGTAGTGAGAATAATCACAATTAACTGCCTCACTTTGTTAGGAATCAAATACGGCCTGGTAGACTTTTGTTTGGGCTTTTTAGCCGTGAACTTAGAAGATTCAGTTTAGTAATATCTATTTGATGGAAGGAAGAAATGACCTTGGCTTTCTTGTGACTTAGTACATGAATAAGAACATGCTCAAGTGCTGTGTGTGTGCCCAGGGGCTTGCACAACCATCTCCATAAGATGGGGAAAGGTTAGCTGCCCTAGTCCATAGAATATTAAGTAGGAGATGCTTCATCATTTTAAGTAAGGACAGCTTCCTTTTAGGAGGTCTTTTTTCTTTCTGATAGGAAAGTGCTTATCTACCATGGATTTTTTGGCAGTGCGTACGTGAGTGTGCGTGTGCAGACGTGCACAGGTTAGTGTGAGAAAGAGGAGCAGGTTGACGCAGCGTACCTCAATCCCTTCGGTTTCCTCAATGAACCTCCTGCTGACCGAGACCAGAGCCTCCTGTGGCCACGCATGGAACCAGTCAATAGCCGTGCAGTTAACTACAGCGGGGAACTTCCGAGCTCTAACTCTCAGCGTGTGACCGACGGGAGAGAAACACAAAATGATCTGTGGAGACATGGGGGCAGGGCACGAACAGGAGGGCGATGAGTGAACAAAGAATGACACTGCAGTCGTAGACAATGAAAGAAAGGGGCACGGCCAACCGTGACATTAAACTGTCCCAAAGCACCAGCCAGGGGAGAGCAGTGTTAACCTCCTCGCTGGTCAAAGTACAACCGTCAAAGTGGCTGTTCTAGTGGACGTGCAGAAACACTGTAGTGTGCTTCCCTTGAAATCCGTTCCTCTTCCAAGTATGTTTGATGATGATTATTAACAGCACACATTTTACGCATTTCTATTCTGCAAGTAACAAACATTGTAACAACAGAAGAGAAAAATCACCATGATACAGAAATACTAGTACCTTCTGTTTCCTTCCATTCTGTAATGTATCAGGCTCCATACAACTACATAGTAATATGCATAAGCAAAAAGCTCAATTTTTAAAACTACAGCTAATGTTTATTTCTGTTTCCACTTAAAACATATCTGGTTTGGTTTCCACTTCAGATTTTAAAGTAATAAAAAACTTTGAACATTTTGTTGCCGAGAGACTGATGTAAATCTGAACTTTTTTTTTGTTGTTTTTTGATGATTTAGAAGTGAATTCAAACCTGACTAAATCATCCCTTGGTATGTGGTATCCATAGGGCATTGATCCAGGGTCCTCCACAGATACTAAATCCCAAGGAAGCTCAAATCTCTTTCGGAAAATGTACTATTTGCATATAACCCAGATACATCTTCCGACACTCTTACCTAATCTCCAGATTACCTACTATGCCTAACACAATGTAAATATTATGCAAATATTTGTTATGCTGGGCTGTCTAAGGAATGAAGAATAAAACTGTGCATGTTCAGTAAAGACACAATTTTAAAAGAAAATATTTTGGGCCAGGATACAGGTCAGCAGTATACTGCCTGCCTGGCAAGCACAAGGTCCTGAATTTGCTTTTCAGTTCCAAAAAAAAAAAAAAAAAAAGGAAAGACAGAAAGAAAACATTTCGATCCACAGTTGGTTGAATCTGTAGATGAGGAAATCACAGATAGGAAAGGATGGCTGTATATTTCCTCACTCTCTTTAGACACAGGAAGGGTTCAGTCAGCACTGCCTGAGTTCTGCCTGCAACAATGTGTCACAGAAACAGTCAGGCAGGGCACACGGCAGCCCATTTCTGCTTCCTCCTGAGTCTCCAAACCACAGCGGGTTTTCAGAGACACTCAGGAAAAGCTCTGAAGGGAGAGTGCAGGAGCCGCCCCCATCCTCCCACTCTCCCCCAAGGCCCTGGTGATGTAAGGAGCCTGGGAGAGAAAAGGTCTGCGGGGACAGTCAGTTCCCTATGCGATGTGATCAAAAATCAAAACAAGAAACCCAAAATGGTGAGTAACTTAATTAAAAATTACCATAGTAAAGGCCACATCCATTGTATTTTTTGATCACACTGCAACATCTGTAGAAACACTCAGACTTAATGTAAAACAAAGCCCTGTGGCTTTGTCTAACACCTAAAAATCAGGCACTTCAATCCTTTTTCAAAGGAAATGATTCTGTTTTACCTATAGCATTTAAAATAACCACGTCAAAAATATGAAACATCCAGTTAATAAGTCTCTACTGTTGTTTTATATAGCACATATATTCAACAACCCAAGCAAGACAAATCCTAAGATCTAAACATTATTGCAATAAGAAGTTTCAAAACATGAAATCTACCCCCCTTAAAATTTTTTAGGGTACAGTACGGCATTAACTATGAGCACAGAGTTGTACCGCAGATTTCTAGAACATTCTCGTCTTGCACGACTGAAACTCTACACTGGTTAAAAGTCACCCTTCATTTCTCCCTCTCCCAAGTTGCTGGCAAACACCATCTTACTTTTTGTTTCTATAAAGTTAACTGCTGTATATGCCACATATCAATGAGATTGTACAGTACTGTTTTTCCTATGTTGAGCTTAGCAATGATGTACTCAAAGTTCATGTGTGTTGTGGCAAATGGCAAAGAGTCCCTCCTTTTGAAAAACTTAGCAACATTCCATTGTGTATGTATACATTTAAAAAAATCCATTCATCCATCAACAAACATCAAGGTGGCTTCCATGTCTTGTCTATTATGAACAATGCTGCAATAAACATGGGCATGTAGATATCTCTTCAAGATCCTCATTTCATTTCCTTTGGATGTACACCCAGTAGTGGGACTGCTGGATCATATGGTATTTCTACATTTAAGAGAAATTATCGCAAAGTTTTCCATAGCAGCTGTACTATTTTACGCTTACAAACTGTCTCCATATATCCTTGCCAACACTTCTTATTTTCCATTTCGAAAAAATAATGGTGATCCTAAGAGATGTGAGCTGATGCCTCATTGTGATACATTCCCGACAGCGAGGTTGTGTATCTTTCCATACACGTACTGGCCACTTGTATGTCTTCTTTACAGAAACAGTCATTTCAGTTTTTTCTCTATTTTTTAATTAAGTTGGTTTTCCACTACTGAAACACAGACATTTCTTACACTGCTGCACCTTGGTTCACAAACTGAGTTCTTCCCATGATTCTGGGTTGCAAACCGAACTGGACAAGAACTGAATCAAATTTCCCCACAGGTCAATAGTGAACCTAACAAATGAATGTGACCTGACACATGAGCAAATTAGTTGTGACCTGAACCGTGGAAACAATTCAGTTAGTCAACTGAGGTACCACTGTACATTACAGGTATTAACTCCTTATTAATACATAGCTTGAAAATATTTTTTCCCATTCCATAGTTTGACTTTTCATTCTATTGAATACTTATGTTTTGGGCAGAATCCTTTTAGCTTAAAGTAGTCCCACTTCTCTATTGTCTATTTCTGTTTTTGTTTCCTATATGTTTGATAGCTTATCTAAGAAATCACTGTCAAGACCAAAGTTATGAAAATTTCCCTCTGTTAGGGCTGGGAGTTTGGCTCAGCAGCTTAAACACCTGTCTGGCAGGCGCGAGGTTGTGAGTTCAATCCCCGGTGCCACAAAAAAAACAAACAAACAAAAAAAAAAAAAAGAAAGAAAGAAAGAAAGAAAAGAAAATTTCCCTCTTTCCCTCTGTGATTTCTTCCCGGAGTTTCATAGCTTTAGGTCTTATGTTTAACCTATTTTGAGTTGAGTCTTAGAGAAAGTTGAAGGTGTTTTTTGTTTTGTTTTGTTTTTTTGTTTTTTTTTTTTGAGATAGGGTCTTGCTCTGTAACTCAGGCTGCCCTTGAACTCACTATCTAGTCCAGGTTGGCCTCAAACTCATCATGCTCCTTTCCCCTCAGCCTTCCAACTCCTGTGATTACCGGGCTGTACCACCATGCCCAGCTTTCTTTCATAGAGTAAAATGTTTTTGAATGATGTACAAGTTGATGATCATTTATTGGTTATACTTGAGATTTTAGTTACAAACTGAATAATTGCTCTAAGATTCCATGTGCCAACTTAAGGAGCCTCAGTTACAATACATTGTTTTCACTTATATCTCAATTCTTGGGTTTCTTTTTACCAGCTTTTACACCCTACACCTGAATACATATTTCCCCTTTCTTCCCAAGAAGTTCCTTTTCCACGTCCAACTCATCTCCCACTAAAGGCCGATTTTAGAAGTTTCCCTTACACATAACTGTAGCAAAGACAAAGAAAAAATGCATCGTACTTGAGATTCCAAGTCTTTCCATGACTTTTATAATTTATTTCTACACTTGTGATTGGCATACTGTCAGGTGTCAAGAATGTATTAGAGAATAACGTGCTCAAATTATGTTTGTTTAATCGCAGGAAAAAAATGTGTTCCCTGTGTTACTTCACTGGTATGCTTTCAGTACTTATTGAAAAATAATATAGAATGATCATTAAAATAACTTTTTCTTTTCTACAACTGAAGATAATTTCTATGTTATTCATTATTGCTTGAGAATCCACACAACATACTTAAAATTTCACATTGGGTGGCCTTCAGTCAGGGAGACCAGTGGCTCTAAAATGATAGTCTAGGAGCTGGTTAGAAACAATTTCTTGGCCCCTCCCCCACACACACCTAAGGAACCAGAAACTGTGGGGCTAGGACTCAGCAACTTCAGCTTTCAAGACGTTTCATGTGATTCGTTCATCCACAGAGACCATTCGACTGACCATTTTCCACTGGAATACTGAAAGGAAACATTTACTTTCTCATTCACCTTTTTTACAGTTGGTGAAATCCTCATAGGATTTAGGTCTCTACATACAGAATAAACTGGGAAACTTTGAGAATTTTAAGTAAATAATCATAAGTAACTTAAAGTAGACTATCTAAACTAGTACCTGGGAACAAAATGATAGAAATACACTTGTCCATTAGTGGTCTCCAAGAAGCAAAGGGACAGCATGACACTAGCCTGTAGAGGCAGTTATTGGCCCAATTCACAGTTCAGTGATTTCTAGTTTCACTAGAAAGAGGGCACAGCATTTCTCCAACCATCCAGCTATCCTCAGAGGTAGTCTTATGTGAGAGTTTTCTGGAAGTCAATGCTAATACTTGGAACCATTGGTTATTCTGTTCTTTTTTGTTTTTTGAGATAGGAACTCATATAGTTCAGACTGGCCTCAAACTCACTGCAATCCTCCTGCCTCAGCCTCTCGAGGACTGGGATTACACTACCATGCCTAGCTTTCTTTTCTAAAATACTTTGCACAACTTTATAGAAAATCTAGAGTAAACATCAGTTGCTGCCACAGAGAATATTATTATACAGGAAAATCATTCTGGATGAGTTTTTTTTATCATATTTTCCTTAATTTCAGGTGGGATTAAGATAGCAAAGGTTTTATAAGAAAAAAACCAAATGACTGCAAGGGGTGTTATGTTGTCTATAATTAACTTTTAAAACACTTTGAGGTACTATGGTACGCATGTGAATATTCACTTGGTTAATACTACCTGGTTAATATTAACCAAATGAGTTTCCACATGGGTAGGTCTAGGTGGGCTGGGGCTGTGCTGGGGTAGGGTAGACAACAAGCATGTCACAGTCAGAGTCTCACACAGGTCCACACTGCAGAGCCAGCTGCCTGGAGGTCTTTGCTAACTTTTCTCATCATAAATGGCTGGACAGGCACCATCACAGATGTCATATGGGATTTTTCAATGACAAAATAACATTCAAGATAACTGAGGTATCCAGGAAAGGTGACACGTGCCTGTAACGGGAGGCCGAGGCACGAGGATCCAGGGTTGCTCCCAACCTGGGCAACTTAGTGAGCCCTGTCTCAGAATGGAAAAATGAAAAAGGGCTGGGGATACAGGCTCAGTGGGAATGCCCCTGGTTTCAATCTGCAGTACCAAAAGTTTTTTTAATAAAATTAAAAAAAAAATCACAGGCAAAGAGGACTATGGCACAGGCGGCTCCACTAATACATGAATGAACTAGAAGAATTCAGGTAGAGTGGTATCTTGGTAATCATAACCTTGGTAATATCACTTTGGAGTTGGACCAGTTGTAATAAACAATTTATGGAAAAGAACCTGTTTTTGTTGTTGTTGTTGTTTTGTTTTTTAGAGGATTACCATGAGAGGGGTGGCTGACTCCTTTCATGGGAACATTGTTATGTCTGTCTAAGAGGAAGTAAGGAAGAGCTGGTCAGTTACCCACAAGGACAGATAGGTCATGAGGCTTGTGCGTCCCTCCTTGTTAACAGATAAACTCCACACAGCAGGGTTTCCAGTCTGAGACTTCTTTTCCTTGAAGCATAACTGGAGTTGGAAGGTTTGGGGGAAAAAAAAAAAGAGTACCCTTCTTCATCTAAACGGATGTCATCTACCTTCACCGAAGCGTACATGCCTCCTCAGAAAAATGCCTGGTGATCATAAATGAACCAAATTCTAATGGCGGAGGGCACAAAGTTAGCTAAGAAAGTTAAAAATGCCTCAAGCAGCTGTGCCCTTTTCTAAGAGCAAATTCTCACAAGTAAAATGCAAACCCTGAATCATCATCCATGTACTTCCTGCAGCTCTAACATTTGGATGGCAGGCACCTGCTTTTGGAGTACACACCATAGAATTTGCTATTCTTTTGTTTGTTTGTTTTTCCCCACACAGGTGTTAGGACTCATTCGCAATAACTCACATTTCATTGTGTTTTGTAGCATGTTTCAATTTCCTTCAGATACAATCACAATGTAACCACATATTTATTTGTATTTCACTAACAGGACTTAGTCCATTTCATCTGGTAATGGAAATTTGAATTGCTACCATCATTCTGTATTTTTTTTCCAGTTGCTTTAGCTAAGTCTAAGATAGAAGTAACCCTCCCACGTATCTACTTGGGAAGTTTCTATCCATAACTTAAGTTTGCATTTATCCTCAAAAGCCTCAGTATTTTTCAAGAATATAATCTAAATCTTACTGAAAGAATTCTCATGAGAAAGGGGGCTTAGCTCAGAAAACAGCCCCCAGTTTGACTGTTTTAGTCTTGCTTTATCATTTTAGATTTTCTTAAATCCCCCCCCACCTAATGATCTTTTAACAGCATCTTCAACACCTACACACACAATGCATTTTTATATCTGTTTCCTTCTTAGACAATACATAATAAAATCATTCCCATGACTCTGACTTGTAAATATTAGACAGCCCAGATTTCTACTAAAGGTAATATTTTCTGTCAGGAAATTTTAACTCATTTTTTAAATTTTGTGAACAAGGACACTCTTCACTTTATAAAGAAGACTGTACGCAGAAGCCTGAGACAGAGCAGACACAGAGGACATGCACTCCTGAGGAGCAAAGACAGTCAGAAGAGCCCTCATTTGAGCTGCTCTGATGGTCACCAGTGCCTGCGATGGCCACACACTGCTCACAGGGCCAATCTGCAGCCCCATTAAGTATAGGTTTTTAGTTTTAGTTTTTTTTTTTAAAAGAAAATCTGGTGCCTATTTTTTTCTAAAGAAGTCTGTGTATCTGAACCACATCACTCCAAGTTCCTGGCTTCCGATCTGTGTGGCTCTGGGCGTAGAGCAACCAGCGCGGCTGCTCACCTGCCAGCTGCTTCTCCGCGTGTGTGCTGTCCTGGCACAGGCCGCAGGTGCTCTGGCAAACCACGGCTCCGAAAGTCAGTGAAAGAACAACGTGGTCCCGCTCTTTGAAGGCCAGTGTGTTTCAGTGCAGAGTGAGGTCCTTTGTTCTTGGATCGACCTCTTCACTTGTAGGGTCAGATTATTCATTTAGGATCTAAAATGGAGACGTACTCTTTGGGACTCCTCCTAGTCATTCCTCAGTGAAATCTATTGTCAGGTCTTCTGTTAGCTTATTTAACCCACATCTCTCTCACATTACATTCAGGTGTGTAATTATCTAACAGATGCATGTCCTCTGGACAGTGAAGGGCTCTGGACGGGCAGGGGCTGAGCTCCCTCCTGTGCTTGTCATTTCCCCAGTGCCTGGCACACCATAGGCACTCAGTGACGAATACCTAAATGAATGAATAGATGGCAATTTGAAAAAAAAATATATTGTTATTTGTGTCCTCAGGTTTTAAGGTTTTTTTTTTTTTCTTTGAGACTGTGCTGTTTTATGAAATTCCAGAGATGGTGAACCTCAGATATAGAGCATAAGGTCACATTTTCAGGTCCCCTCTGTATTAGTTACCTTTCTGCTGCTGAAACAAAATGCCTGAAATAAACAACTTAAAGGAAGAAAGGTTTAGCTTGACTCACAGTTTCAGAGGTTTCAGTCTGAGGCCAGCTAGCTCCAAGGTAGAAACGGGGTGGTGGAAAGGTTTGACAGAGGAAAGGTGTGACAGAGGAAAGTTACTGAACTCATGGTGTCCAGGAAAAAGAGGGCAGGGGAAGAATCCATGAAGAAAGGACCAGGGGCCAGATTACAGTCTCTAAAGTGACATCCTCACAGCCCCCACAGACATACCCAGAAGTATGTCTTCATGAATCTCCTAGGTGGCTCTAAAGTCAATCAAATTGACAATGAAGATTAGAGATCACCACCTCTAAAGTTGTTTTCATTCAAGTCAAACAGTACCAGAAATCGGGAGGGCAGCCAGTACAGCACTGTATTTAGAGATGTGAGGCCACGACAAAAGACTGGCTGGGTAGAGAGCGACAGAGCCCCAGGTGAGCCAGCCATTAGGGACTTCCTGTTCTCCACCAGGACAAGACTCAGAATGAGGGCAGGCAGGGTGATGACTTCTCCTCTTCCTGAAGGAGTCATCCCAAGAGACACCCTCATAAGGGAGAGAAGCCAATTGTGCCATTCCTCAATCAGATATGGACCTGAGGAGATTTGACTTTACAACCTGTAATGTCTGGTTTTCTACTGGACAGGTTCATCTTTGAGCTTTTATGCAAAATGACAAATGTATCACGGATGCTATCTGTGTTAGCACTAAGTCTTTTGGCGCATGCTGTGTGTGACCATGTGAATGTGCTCCTTGGAGAGAGTAGCTTTCAGCATTTCTGTTGAGACTACCAGGTTCCTGTGACAGGATACATGAGTCACAAGCAAATCACCCAACCTCGCTGTGGCCAAATTCCAGAGAGGAATTGTTCTCTCTTCCCTCCAAGAAGAAAGAAGAGGAGAAAAACAGCCCTCAAGTGGGGTAAATATAATAGAAAGCCAAGAAAAATAAAGCATCCTGCTGATTGAAAAAAAGAGAAGTCCTCTGAAGTACATTTAATATAAAAAACTAGAGAAAAGGTTAAAAACTTTGTTGTACTCTCAAGAGGCTGGAGGGAAAGAAGGATAGAAATAATAAGAGAACAGCCCAAGACAAAGAAATTTTAAAAAGGTGGTTTAAATAAGAATAGATATGATAAACTG
The DNA here is from genome assembly GCA_004363535.1 of Dasyprocta punctata. NCBI lineage: Eukaryota > Metazoa > Chordata > Mammalia > Rodentia > Dasyproctidae > Dasyprocta > Dasyprocta punctata. The sequence goes on along the minus strand of RJWM01014539.1, from coordinate 29,856 downwards.
CAATAATTCTCCCCAAAAATGTTTAAAACATCCAAAGCCAATCTTTTAATTCAATCCTTACTACTGGAAAGCTAGTGGCATTCTCATTAAAAGAAACAAAAAACAAACAAAAAACAGGGGTTTCTATAGCACTCAAAAGTTATAATTGCTGTACAGGAAGTATAGCTACAATGAGACATAGAAAAAGTGATTATCAGAAAGGAGTAAAAGCTGAAAGCAAGCCCTAAAGAACAAAATGCAAAAACGTATGGAATTAAATAAATGTTCAAGGCAGTGGTTAGTTAAATAATACACAAATACCCATTCATCACTCCTTCCCTCCATCCAGTGACTTTATGTCTATGCTGAGCAATTGGAAACTGAGTGGGAATGACAGACACTATAAAATACTGAGAAAAGAAATTAATGGGAAGTGTATAAAAAGATTGTGAAGATAACCAGTTGCTTCATCAAAATAATCAGAGGCAGTCTGACTAAAGGAAGAGATGTGCCACATTTCTTGAAGAGATCAGTAATCAGAAAGATGCTAATTCTGCCCATGCTTATTACAAATTTTAGTCTTTCTGATAATTCCCAACAGGAGTAACAATTTAGCAAAGTGATTTTAAAGTTGGTATGAAATTAAAATGAATTTAAAACATCAAAAGGGTAGTTGGAAAAAGAGTATTCAAAGTGAATTCACACTATCAGAAATAAACCTTAAATTATGTTAAATAAAAGCATATATAAATAATAAAAAAATATTCAGTATTGTAAAAGTATACATTATCCCTAAATTAGTCTATACATTCGCATTGGATTTTTTAAGATGTCAGATTGATTTTATACTCTATCTGGGAAATTAAAGATATGAATAACAAAGTAAATGTAGAAAAGGGAGGGGACCGGGCTCTACTAGATTCCAGAATATAATATAAAGCTGTAAAAAAGCAGTATACCCAGGACCAAAAAAGAAAAAAGCAGTATGGTGTTTTTAAGGTATAGATGAATAGATTAATGGGACATAATAAAAACCCTAAATAGAATTCCATATATTCTGGCATTTTATAAGACATGTAGTATTTCAAAACAGTCAGTTAAATGAGAGATTTATATAATAAACCATGTTGGGATGATTTGGTGGTTAAAAAAATAAGAAATCTACCTTATATGCAAAAATTCAGGGCTAAATGCTAAAAATATTAGAAGAAAATTGAGGTTAATATTTTTTATAACTACATAGAATAGAAATGTTCCCTGAAACTGTCTTAACACACAGAAGCCATAAAGGAATAATCTGGTTTTTAAATACATATAAATGTAAAGCAGAGGTCATAATAAAGTTAGAAGAATTGTGATAATCTTTGAGAAAAACTGGGAACCTGTAAAATAGCAAATGACATGATGGACATATGAATACTATTATATAGTGATCTCCTATGAATAAATAAAAATCATGATAAACAGGAAATTTGATAAAAGATATAAATGGGTAGTTTGTTTTATATATGTCAATAAATTAAAGAACATTTAAAGCTGGGTGTGGTGGCATATGCCTATCACCCCAGATACTTGGGAGGCTGAAGCAGGAGGGTAAGTGCAAGAACAGCCTGGGAAATTTAGCAAGACCTTGTTCCAAAATAAAAAAATAAAAAGGACTCGGGATACACCTCAGTGATAGAGTGCCTCTGGATTCAATCCCGAGTACTTCTCACCCCCCTAATATATATACATATGTAGTACATTTGAGTTAAATCACTCCAAACATAATATTTTTGAACCATTCAATATTTTTTCTGTGCACCTTCTAATCTAAAAAGCAAAGAGAAAGGTAATTGAATTATTAAAGGAAACTGTGTGAGATGTGACCAAAAGCCTGTCTGAATACATATTCTGGATGTGTACACATAGTATACCAGGAGGAAATGTACCCAGGTGTTATCTCTAGGCAATGTAATTAAGGATAGTTTTTCATTTGGTTCTGTATTTTAAAATTTTCAACAACATACATATATTTCTTGCATTCTCAGAAATGGATCTCTATGCGTAGATATAGTGGTACCTCAGTTTATGAACTTAATTCTTTCTACCATTCTGGTTGCAAAGCAAATTGGATGAGAACTAAATCTAATTCAACAGTTAAGGTCAATGTTGACTTTATGGGGAAATTGGATTTGCTTCTCGTCCAATTTGGTTTGCAACAGGATCATGAAAAGAATTAAGTTTGTGACTGACATATCACTGTAGATAGAGATCTAAACAGATATGCAATGAGATAGACAGATATGTACAATGTAGGGAAATAAACAAGACTGCTACATAAATTGTGTGTCCTTTGCCCTATGGTATCAGTGGCTGGGCAGGAAAACAAGAAAGAAAAGTTATTAGGGGAACTAAGGTCCACAGAGGAGACGATGAAAGTGTTATACTCTCATACAAAATGAGAATTATGCAGGAAAAGATGCATTTATAAATGTGAAGGAGAGAAAGCAGTTGGCATTCACTCATTGGCTTATCTGGGGCAATCCAAGGACACACATCTGATCACTGCTAATGGGCACAGCCCTGTGGGATTTGGAGGTCACACTCTGCACGCCAACAGGTTCTCAGTGCCCTGCATTCCAAACAAAAACAGACTCCAAGTGGTGAGCATGGGTAATGGGGTGGCAACGGCACATCATTCACCATGACCTGCCAGGTGTGCTCCAAACCCTTGTGACACAGTTAGCATCCCATGTCACCCAGCTTGGAACACAGGCAATGGAGAACTCATCAAAATTCTGTGTCTTTCATACATGTTGGTGAGGACTATAATATCTGAAACTAACACAGGGTGATTTGGAATTCTTTTTGAAATTCCAAGGGTTAAATGTCATATGCATGGATTGAAAAGAAAGCAGCTGCTATCTTCTGGCTGAAAGGTGCCCCCTCTCTTTTTTCCATGTTAGTTCCCTCTAGGGGTAGAGGTTGTGGTTCTGACCATTAACCTTCCCCAGGATGCATCAGAGTAAGGGACAAGGTCAAAAGATATCAGATGCAGCATTTGTTTTTCTGAGGAAGATTTGCTATTCCTCCTTATCACTGAAAACAAGGCAAAAACCAAAATAACAAAAAGCAAGTCTCCAATCATTTTAGTAGGGAAGAGATAGATTAGTAGTTCCTTAAGAGTGGAAAGAAATGATCCATATTTCAGCTAAAAACTAAAATTCAGCTTGTACTGAGTTGAACACTAAAAAAATGAGACTAGTAAAAAGGATTAGACATCAACAGAGATGAGTATCAAACAAATCCCAACTCTCGGCAAGTCCTGCTCATACCTAGAATCAAAGGAAATCCATAAAGAAAAACTGATAGATCTAAAAATATCTAAATGTGAAATTTCTAAAAATAAGTCTGATACTAAAATATGTGAGAAAATTTTATTAAGCCACACAGTGCAATACTGGAATCAATGTAGGAAGACTTGCAAAAAAGAGAAAGAGCATGTGAAATAGACCCAGTAAACATGGCTTTGTGGCATCTAACACAAGCAGTACACAAAAGTGGTAAGGAAGAAATACATGTTGAAACAGAAAGATGTGTTCTGAGGAAAAACAACCTGAAGCCTCTCAGCTCACTCTTTACTATATATGATAAGGAATCCAATGGCTTCTAGAAGTAGTACAACCTTAAACATGGATCATGAAAGCGACAGGCTCTGCAATGAGTGATGCTGCTACCTAAAACTGCAGATGGTCCCTGACTTGCAATGGTTAACTTACAAATTTTCAACTCTAGGATGATATGAAAGCAATTCAGAATTGTGATCTTTCCCCAGCTAGCACCAATGCAGGCGGATACTGTCTCCTGATGCTGGGCAGAGACAGAGAGCCACAGCCCCAGAGCAGCCACAAAACCCTGAAGGGAAACAGCTGGCACTCTTCAGTGTGCTGTGTTGCTAAGCTGTGATGTACAGAAGGTTGGGTGGATGAAATGCATTTTCTTATGTTCTTCTATTTTTCATCTTGATCTTCTTTAGATACACTCAGCATTTCTTTCATAATGATTGTCATTTCATTTTTTAGCTGAGAGATTATTTCTGATTTGAGTTCCTCTATAGCTTCACGAAGTTGTTTCTTTACTTCAGTCGCTATCATTTCACAAAGTTCAGTTGTGTGATTCCCAGTGCCTTCCATTTCAGTGTCTCTTGGGTTGGTTCTTAGTGGGCTGGGGAATTGAGACTGCCTCTTGGTCTTTTGGTTTGTCATTTTCTTCTGGGACCTGTGTGGCTGGGCAGGCAGCCTTCTGATGGATTGCACTGGAACACTGTGCTGGTTAGAACTTCAGTCCTCCAATATCCCTGTGGCTAGTCAAGGCACATCCCCAGACTATGGTGCTGGATCCTTGTGCTCTGTGGTCTGTGAGGCTGGCCGTGTGTTTCCCTGATGTACTTTGTTGGGTTGCTCTGGGATGCTGGGCTGGACAAAGTTTGTATCTTCCCCCTAGCTAGCAGGGTCACACCCCTGGAGATTGTTGCTGGGGCCTAGAACCTGGCTGTGTAGCATTCAGAACCCCCTCGACTCAGGTGGCTAGCAAAGACGCAGCCCTGCAGTGTGTCGCTGGACCTTCTGCCTTACTGGGTGGGGGTTGGAATCCCCAGGACCCAGACAGCTAGGCAGAGCGCATCCCAGAGTGTGCACCACCAGGATCTTGTGTCTGGCTGTGAGGAGTTCAGAGCCTCTGGAGCCCCATATGCACATTCAAAAGACAAATGAAAGGGAAATAAATATAGCTAATTGCTTAATATATACAAAGCTCATAAATAGGATGCATAATTCAAGAGAACTGGGCTCTTTGTGACTTAGCCTCAGGATTTATTCAGCATCACAATGTCCCCATGCTGCTAGTTGAAGCAGTCTTAAGATCACCCAGATTCAAGGAAAGGGGACCTATATGTCATTGGTCAGTAAGAAGAGCATCAAAACCTTTACAGGAATGTTTTCAAACTACCACAAACTATAACTACTTAACCTACCAACCCCCTTTTAGGAATTCATTCTGTAGGAGCAAGCGAGCTTGAGTACAAAAGATGTAAAAGATGCTTGCTCTAGAATTATTTTAAATGATGGTTCTCAAATTTAAGCAAGTTTCAGAATTACCTACAAGACTTGTTAAAACTTAGATTTCTGGTCCTCATGTCCAGAGTTCCTGATTCAGGAGGCCTAGGTACGCCTGGAAAATGTATATTTTTAAGAATTTTCTAGATGAGGTTGATTCTGTAGCTCTGACAAAGAGATCCAAGAACTACTGATTTTTATAACATTATACCTCAAATTCTATTTGTTTTCCTAGTCAAGAAAGAAAATCTGATTCAAATACACTATGATGGAACAAAAAGAAACCCATGGTCTTACTATGGACATATTCTGAGTCATGTTTTGAACCTTAGGTCTCAGCCTTCTAGCCACAGATCAGCATGATTCAGATTAATGTGAAATTTGAATCTGTAGATTTTGTGAATTTACAGTTATGCTATTCTTTAGTTTCCTTGCAAGAGTATATTGCTGCCGCTTCTTACCCTCTTTCCTCAAAGCCTCAGGCCCTGCAGCCACCACTGTGCCTATCACTAACAGGTATAGTGACACTAGAAATACTGAAGCAGCAGTCTTTTTGGATTAGGAAGCATTTCTGTACTAGGAAGCCTGAATTTTCTATAACAGCGTTCTGAACTTGTCCTCGGTCATAAGGTTGGAAGTCTTTGCTTCATTCCTGTTGCTCTTATGTTGTATCTATACGGCACATTACAGCACAGGCTAGTACTAGAGGACACTAGGTCAAACCTCAGAACATCTGAGCATCAACCCTAAATTACTTTTCTTGAGGGACTGACACACTTGTCTCTTAACTTTTAACTCTCCCCACTGCTCAGTTAATGATTTACAAACCCTTTCTTTCATTCCAGTTTACTCTTCCAGACATGTTAATTGTATTCTCCCCTTAAGAACTCTATGTTCCAGGCCGTGGTGCCACCTCAACTTTCTCTGAATATGCTTTCCAGTCCAACCTTTGAGAAATGTGATTTCCCCTCAGAAACCCCATCCCCAGGAATTCTGATCCATGCTTGACACATGGTACACCACGCCTCCAGCTTATCTACTCCGGTGAGGAAATAGTAGGCTGCCTTCTCTGAAATTCCAGGGCACCATTTACATTCATCATTTAGGATGATTATCTGTGATACCACCCGTGCTGTGTGACAGTGTGAGCTCCTCGAGGATAGGGACACATGGGGCTCACTGTGTGAACACCCTGCCCAGACCAAGGCTGCACGGCGGCCCAGTGTCACAGCACATGTCAGGCAGGCACGCTGCACATGCACCTGTGAAAGCCCGCATGTCCTTTCCAAACGAGTCACTGAAATTAAAACCTGTAACGTCAGCCTTGATATAGATCACATCAGAATTGCAACAGCAGCTTCTAAGTAACATGTTGGTAAATCAAATGTTTCTTACTTTGAGCTGTAGTCGAACCCTGGCGAGAAAGAATTTCCAACAGTTTTCCCTGGAGTTCACCATGCCCAGACCACGAACTTCATTACGAACTCCAGAAACTACCTTGTCCACATCTTCCTCACTGAACAGATCTGGGATTTCTCCTGCCCTCAAAAGAATGAGCAGAATTACTCAAAGATAATTGCCATTTAAATTGTAGGTATGACTTTCCAATGTTCACAATGTTTTATAAGATGAAGTTTCACTTAAATGGTAAGAGTTTGGAATTAGAAATGCCATTTTCTTCTCACAGTTTTGCATTCAGAAGACATATAACACTTGGAGGACGAGCAATGATGAATAAACCCACTAAGCCCATCCGGGTAGGAATAACATTTACTCCTCTGAAGGCCTCTTGGAGGCACTTCTCATCCATAAGCAGACTAAGAAAGCAATACACCTCAAATTAGTTAGGTTTATAGGTTTCTCCCTGAAGACTGCCCTAGCACACATTTCAAAGACAAATTATCTCCCTTTAAAGTTCACTGAAACTACAGATAATTTGTCATTGGGGAAGATCTTTCAAGAAATGTGTTGGTTTAATCACCTGACACCAGCAAGTCATTAATCAGCACGAGAAAGCTCTCATCTAGAACGTGGGCATCTGTCAGTAGGAACGCAGTGGGCATGTTCTTGGCTCCTGTTCTGATGTACAAATTGGCAAGATCTACCTGTAAGGAAAGGAGGCCATCACTCATGCTTTGTTAAAATGCTGATGCGATGTTGGGAGCACGCATGTGAGTGCCGGGAAGAGTAACTATAAGGCGGCAGCAGTGCACTGTGCCTTTTCTCCCCGTGACCTGCTATAGGGAAAGCAGTGTGACATCACCTGCACTTCTGGCATATAATGATGGGCGTCAGTCTGCAGCTTAATGGAGCAGAGGGATGGAAACAGGCTGCTGATGAGCGACAACTCCCTTCTAATAGAACAAAAATGAATTCACTGATGCCTTTGGTCAAGTAACACAGGAGAGGAAACTTCCTGCTTATTGCAACCATTGTCTATTTTGCTGGAGACATGTTTTGCTTATTTATTTGGTTATAACACAACAAGAATTTTTAAACAAAGTTAAAGTTAAAATAGCACTTTCTAGGACTTGTATTATTTTGTAAACAGCACTGTGATCAAAAATCAGGAACGGACAAACACGATAGTTTCTTGAATGTGATAGTTCCATTGTATTTTATTCTCATATTATTATCCAAAGGGGCTAGAAATCTGCTTATACTTACAAAGGAAGTGGATTTCCCCTCTTTTTACCCTGTATCATACTAGAGGACTAATAGTGTTGAACATCAGTTTGGGTTAATGCAAAGTAAGAACTTAAATGTATGAACAAATATTTAATGGAATATTTTCTGAGTCAGGTTTATTGTGGAGCCTATAAACACTAATAGAAGTTTATTATTACAAATTCAACCATGGTAATTAGGTCTTCTAAGGAGCCCTCTTCCTTCTTCTGTCTGTTAGGGAGGCCTTGGCCAAATCTACAAGTCATAGTTGACAAGGGTGAGTGGCCAGTTTATGCTCTGTCCACCAGACAGAGGGGTTACAAGTAGAGCTGGTCCTTCGCACACACAGATACAATGAATGACAAATGGAATGTGTTTGGGGGAAAAAAACCTACATCTGTACTGAACATACATAGATTTTTTTTCTTGTCATTATTTCTGGAACAATATAGTGTAGGAACTAGTTGCATGGTGTTTACATTGTACTGGGTATGATAAAGAACATAGAAATGACTTAAAGTATATGGGAGGGTATGCAAAGATTATACACAAATACCTTGTCATTTCCTGTAAGGGATGTGAGCATCTTCACTGTTGGGGATCTGTGTGGTTCTGGACCTAATCTTCCAAGGAGAAGTAGTTACAACCACTGTCTAGCAAGCTCACTCACCCGGAAGTCTTGGATCCCATAGCCTTCGGTCAGGGTGACCTGAAAGACCTCGAGGTTGCAGATGTGAGCTGCCAGTCTAGACAAGCTCTGCTTGCCACTGCCTCCGACTCCAATTAAGAGGGCGTGACCTTGAGGGGTTCTGAGGATTCGGCTGATTCGACACCTGGTAAAATAAAGGCACCCACTATGATGTGGAATACAAAATGCTCCAGTGGGCCAGAGGTATAGCTCAGCAGCACAGCGCCTGCCTGGCAAGCACAAGGTCCTGTGTTTGATTCCCAGTACCAAAAATAAATAAATAAAACAAAACAAACACTCCCAAAACTCTGGGATTCTGTTTCTTTTGATTAAATATTTAGAAATTTAATTATAGTTCTTTTTTATTGAAAACTAGTCCTGGTTCATATGTTTACCTATCAAAGATGTTGCCAATTTCTTTGCCCTTGAACTGTTTGTCTAACAAACTTTCCCAGGCTACTAATAATTGGGAGTCATTGTTTTATTACTTATCATCATACTTTGAAATCTATACGAGGCCTTGTGCCTAAGCATCAAAATGTTTTTGTTAGATATAAGATCCAATTCCACATCAGCATCTAAGTGCAAAGACACCAAGGGTAAATACCTTTGTGCCAAAAATGCATGCTCTGCAGTTACTTGGGAAAACATGCATTTGTTCAGACCAACAGACATTCATGAGATTCAGTCATGAATTAAACACTTGCCTCTTAATCAGTGCTCACATCCTTCACATTAAAGAATTACCCATGCCCACAGTATTGTAGAATAATTTAATGAAAACATTTAGATTCAAAGTTTCCATCAAAGCCAACTAATTCCTTGTTCTACAGCATCCAACACCCAGTGATTGCTTAAGCTATTGCTATCACTGCTACACCTTTCAGTAATGAATAAACTGGGTTTAACATTAGTGAAGTATGGGTTTCACTGAAGAAACAGATATCAGTTATGTTACAAATATTAAGAAAAGCTATCAAATAAAAGATAAGCATGGAGATACTTAAGGGCAAAGACTGGGATGCCACTGTGTTTGCCTGAGGTTGCTTCTCTGAAATAAACTTCAAGTGCTGAATAAACCACATAGATGTTTGTCTTAAATGATGCTTTCTTTTTTAAAAAAAGGAGTCATAATTACTTATATCAGGATAAGCTCATATAAACATTTCCCAAAAATATCCAATTACTGAAAAGACTGGTTATTTTACCAGCCTGGTTGTCCCATGAAATTTTACTTTACATGACCCCACAACAAAACAGCCCTGGGAAAGTGACAACACAAGAGAAAACCTACACTCTGAAACAAGGTTTGCACTTTGTCTTAATGTACACTTTGAGGCTTACCCTACAAGATTTGCTAAATGACAATGTTCCTTTCTGCAAAACTCTAGGTCGTGACTTTAAATCAACTCTAATGCTGATTAAACCAGATAGGAGCTCATAATCTCTCATCAAAGAAGTAGTTTCACCTGTTATGCCATGGAAATTCCATGTTGAATAATTTTTTTGAGAAAACTCTTTCCTTAGTGGCAGAAGATTTGTCTCATGTAAGCCAGGGCACACACAGGGAGTCAGTGTGCACTCACCAACCAGAACAGTGGGGGCAGCAACATGCTGAACACCATGCTCATGGCTTCTAATGTGAAGTCCCCTTGCTGTGTCATCAGGGCATCACAGCAGAGGGATCAGTAAAACCTTCAGCACTCAGCACACTGATCAGAAGTGATCTTGGGGAGGGTGCCAACATTTTCCTTAAGCACTGGAGCTAAACATTTTACAGAGAAATTCTAAAAATGAAATTCTTCACATCTGTTTTTCTGTTTGGATTCCCTTCCTTTGTTCTTTTTAATGATTCCCTCATTTCTTCTCCATTTTGTCTTTCTCTCCTCTCCTCTTCTCCCCTCCTTTACCCTCCCCACTCCTCTCTCCTCTCGTTTCCTTTTTGTCTTTGCCTATTGTCATTTACTAGAAAGACCTGGGAGAGAGGAGGGTGATTTGGATTGGGAGAATAGAACTGGATATAAAGATGTAATCAATTCCCCATCCTATAGCAGCAATGGTGAGCTATTTAGACTATACAATGGATCAGGTCATCGTCATGGTAAAATCCATCCCACAGCTTATTGCTGCACTTAAAATATCACAACCTCTTATCCTAGTTACAGGGAAATGCCTCCATAAGTAAAGGCAATTCCTGCCTCTCCATTCTCATCATACATTTCTTGCTCTATTATTTTTCCTATGCAGCAGCTACCCTTGAATCTTTTTACTGTTTCTCAAACATTTCTGCCTCAGAACAGACAAATCTGCTCTATGTCTGCAATGTTCTTATTCAGATATTTTTACAACTCTTGATTTTATTATTTAAATCTTGGTTTAAATGCCAAGCTTTCCCATGGATATCCAGACCCTCTTTAGGACTCCAAATCTCGGTGGAGCATCTCTTATCCAACATTCTGAAATCTGAAATGTTTTAAAATCTAAAACTTTTTGTGGGAAATTCTACATCTGATCCCATGTGATAGGTTACAGTCAAAACACACTAAAATGTTGGATAAAATTATCTTTGGGCAATGTGTATAAGATACAATATACATACGGTGAATTTTGTGATTATACTTGGGTCCCATCCCAAAGACATCCTGTTACACATACACAATTGCAAAATCTGAAACAAAAAAATCCCAAATCCTAAATATTTCAGGTCCCAAGCACTTTGGATAAAGAATACTCAATCTGTAGCTTGTTTCATAAAATCAGCCTATTTTAATTTTCCAGAACGACATATTACTTTCTATGTATTTCTTATTCCCTTGCTGGTTTGTTCATGTCCTTATAAATGTCTGTCCATAGCACTAATACATAAGCCTGTGTGGTAAGGGATAGGGCTGTGGTGCTCGCAGCTGTACCCCCAGGACTGAGAACAGTGTGGATGGAAGGGCTACAGCAGGTGCAGGCCCACCACTGCCTGTGCACAACAGGAGGTCCCAAGTCAGGGCGATGAGCGAGAGCCTTGTCAATGAGGCTGTCTTCCGGGACAGTTGTCTTTCTTTTATTTTCTGCCAAGAAAACAAGCCCCATTCTTTCTTTTTTTCCTACTTCACCCAAAAGTATTAAAACAACTGGCAACATTCCTACTTGGCACTCAACAAAATCTATTCACTCTATGAAAATCAGCTGGAGTCCTATCTTTTGCCACTTACAAACTATGTGGTTTCGAACAAGCCATTTCTGTTTCTCTTTCTTAGTATTCTGATTTAACAGGGCTGCAGTGAAATAAAATGAAATTCTGATTGGATGTTATGGCACTGTAGGAAGTAGTGTGCCTATGTACAATATAAACATTGGACGTAAATAATAGCAACATGTACATTTTAGTTTTGCATGACAAGTGATAGGTAAGAACTGACAGTGTCTCAGCACAATCTATTGAAGAAAGAACTGACAGTGTCTCAGTACAATCTATTGAAGAACAATAACTGTAGACTGCAGTCAGTTTTACTTTTGTGGAAAAAAAAGGACCAGTCAACTCACACATGTTGCATGGCATCTTCAAACAACACCAGGTGCATGGCAGCATTGAGCTCATTGTAGTTGTCTAGTGATTCCGTGAGAATCATCTTCAGGGCTTCCCAGTCCTTCACTGGCATGTAGCATGGCTCCTCCCCACCTTTAGCAAAGTGGCAGTAAACGAGGGGTTGCTGAAGCAAAACATGACTGTTGAGACCCTGCAAATGTGGAAGAGAAACTGGTGTTCAGAAAGATTCATCTTGAAAGCGGCAGAATATCTGTTAAGGCTGATATCTAGATGTCCTCTCAGAACCTCATGTGATCATAGGTGGGGTTTTTCAGAGTGGCTGGATCGTGAGTGTATGAATATGAATTAAGGATGTTTGATAACTAGGTTAGCCCACTGATTGGTTGAGTATAGTTCTGGATGTGGATAATGGGAAGACCCATCCTTCATGTGGGTAGCACCAGCCAATAGGCTTGTAGCCTGAGTGGAATAAAAAGGAAAGGGAGGCTCGCTGCTTGCTACCTTCTGCCTGCTCAGCCATAGACTGCTTCTCCTCTGTGATGCCCCTCTGGCATGCTGCCCTGCACTGGACCCAGCTGACTATGGACTGAAATCTATACAAACTGTGAGCTAAATAAACTTTTTTCCCTTTACCTTGTGGGTGTTGGGTACTTTGTCCCAGTAATGAGAAAATAACTAAGACAATGTCTATCAAGGGAAAGCCTGAAGATTGCTTGTGATCAGGGTAGAATAATATTCCTATGTCCAGGTTCCATACACTCAGCAACCCAGACACTGCAAGGAGCTCAGCCCCCTATAATTCATTCATGTCCTTTTCTAACTTTGGTGCCAATGCTAACTGGTAAAAGAGCAAGCAGTGAGCTCTAACAGTCACACACTTACTTCAAAATATTTATAAGCAGTTTCCAATATTTTTTTCTGAAACAAGTCGCAGTCTTTTGTGTCTATTAGTTTGTCTCCGTAAACACGGGAAGATTCATGAAGCCACAGGTATATCAAATCATTTGGGTCTTTTAAACACTCAGGAGAAGCAAACAAAATTCCCTATGAAGCAGAAGTGGCAAACATACCTTTAACTCAAAAAATTATGACATTCCAAATAGATCTTTAACATTTAAGTGGTATGCTGAGTTTAGCAATTTAAAAGCAATATAAAAAAGAGTGCATGTATGTGCATACATGTACATGTAAAAGTAATTCCACCTTTTGATAAGCAACATTTAAAACATTTATCATCATACTCACTCATTTCTGGGAATACAGTCAGAACTGTATTTCAGGAGTCAGTTCAAGAACTAAATGCTCTTGAGCCCTCGCAGCTATTAAGTCTTCCAATGGATTAAGCTCACAAAACCAAAGGACAAACAACTAACATGAAAGTCACAGAATACAATGTTTTTTAAAATTTAAAACCTTTGGTATCAGTCAGTTTAACCCATTCATGTGATAAACGAACATACGACCCAAAGTAAATGCTCAAATCTACAGCTTGTTGGTAGATGTGGGTAGCAATAAAACACTTGAATTCCTGTACCCGGCCCACACCCCCTCCTTTCACTATCCTGTGTTCATGCAGACCTCCTGCTTATGAAGAGTCAGCTTACACTGCACTCATGAAACACAGGGAGCTGTGGAAAATTAGGCAGCCAAGGCTAAGACACTATTTGGAGGTGGCAGGTGCAGCTGGCAGAAAGGGAAGAGGGAGCAGGAAGAAGCACATCCCATTTCACCCACAGCCTCTCTTTCCTTTTTTTCTAAGATTAAAACTTCGCTTTTAAACAACACTCTATTAAGCACAGTCTTTCTGGAAGGTGCTAGAAATACATGCACAAAAAGATCCGGCCCATGTTATTAATAAGCGATGATCTGACGCTGCGCTGTGCTTTGGTGGCAGCCGTGCAGTGAAAGAGAGTTGTAAGACTCCAAGGAAGCCCTATGGCATTTGTCTCACAGAAAAACTTGAGGCCATAAATAACTCTCTTACTACTTTTACTGTATGGGTAAAGACCACCTTGGTTGGATCCATTTTGATTCCTGACTTTCAATTTCCTCTTAGGAACTGCCTTTATAAATTCCAGATGTAAACACTGTCCTTTTACCAGGTGTGACCGCTTGGGAGCGCTAGTGTTTTCCAAAGGCCCATGCGATAGAACCCTGGTGCCCCGTACAGTGGTGCGGGGAGTCACTGACCTGCAAGAGAAGGGGCCTAGTGGCAAATCTTTAATTCGATCCCTGAAAGGGATCTGGGTTCCTGGCCTCTTCCCTGTCTTTCACCTCCCAACCTCGAGGTAAGCAATTTTGCTCTCATGTACTCCTGCATTACCATGCTGCCAAGTAAGAGGTTGAGTGACCATTTGCTGAAGCCATTGAGCCAAAATAAACCTTTTTTCTCTACAAATGATTATCTTGGGCATTTGTTATAGTAACAGGAAGCTCACACACCAGACATGCAAAGTAAATTTGAGGGACAATATGATTTATAGCACATGTATTTGTTTTTTAATACATGTGGGCAGTACATGTTTACATTCTTTGTGGGGGTTGGTGCATGCACACAGTGTATCTTAATTCCTTTGCGATTCACTTTCCCTGCCTTCCCTTGCTCCTCCTACCCTGCATCTCTTGCTCCCTTTCTCATTTGAGGATGACCTGTCTCCCTGCTCCTTACTACCTATCTTTTAGTTTGCTCTGTACTTTAGTTTGCTCTTACTCTGGGTTTCTGATATGAGAGAAATAATGTGATACTTTAACTTGCATGTTAGATTTATTTCACTTAACATTATAGCCTCAGGATGCATCCATGTCCCTATAAATGACTTAAGTTTATCTTTCTTTGTGGCACAATAGTACTCCATTGTATATAAGTATGTTTTCTTTATCCATTCCTCTGTTGATGGGCATGCAGGCTGCTTTCAATATTTAGCTATTATGAATTGTGCTAGTATAAACATCAGCATGCATGTGTCACTGTAATATGTTTTTAACTCTTCTGGGAAGATTCTTAGAATGGGAATAGCTGGGTCAAATGAAATTTCCAGTTTTGGCTTTTTGAGTAACCTCTATTTTCAACATCAACACAAAATGATCCAGCATTTTAAGAAATACTTTCACTCTTAAATGTTTGAAAATCATATATAAACAGTTACTGCAAAAACATCACTAATTATTCTTATACTTAAAAAAAAAAGACTCTCAATGTAAGAAGTTCAAATTTCTACCTTTGTTTCTATTTCTAAGTCACTCTCTGCCATCATCTCCAAATTCATGTATTGAAATTTAATTGCCAGTATGACAGTATTAAGAGGTGAGGCCTTCACGAGATAGTTAAATTATAAAGTGACCTCAAATAAGGGGTAGACCCTTTTGACCTTTCATCTCTCCTGTCATGAGCAGACACAAGGCTCAGGGTACCATCATGGAATCACAGACCAGGGTCTCACTACACTCAAGTCTGCCGGAGCCTTGGTTGGCCTTGGAATTTTTGGCCTCCAAAAATCGTGAGAAATAAATTTTAAAACTTATGAATTACTCAGTCCCAGATATTTTGGTACAGTGGCACAAAGAATCTAAGACACTAGGAAACCCAAGGGGAACAACTGTTCTTATTGACAAAAAGGGAATGTTAAACCCACCATACTGACTTCAAAGAGAACTTCATGGCATAAAATGAAAGAATACATTCAGAATTACAGGGCATGGTTTTAAATTTAAATTCTACAAACCAATGCTATTAATACTGTTGTACTCCTCTACTCAAGAAGCATAAAATAGAGCAGTTAAGATACCTGGAAGATATTTGATAGGTCTCTCAGATTAAAAATATAGTGGAATTTGACAGCCGTGGGTAAAAAGTTCTGTGCCATCATTTGATGGAATGCTATTGCTGCCTGGATCAAAGAGGGGCCACTTTTGAGCAGGGATGGACCAAAGGCTTGGTGCCGGAAATGGAAGCTAAAGATCTGGCCATAGATGGTGTTCAGTGCATCCAAAGATGGAAAGTTAAATGCAAACACTGTGAAATGTCTCTGAAAAGAAAAACAAAAATTAGTGTAAAATAAGGGCTTTACTCATACCAGAAAATTGCAAACAAGGGTCAGATTTTTCATTTTTCCTGTAACCAGGTCCGTTTCCGTGAAAATTTGTTAGTGCCTGCTTTTCTGACCTTAGGCTTGGCCACGTGACTTGCTTGAACTCATCGAATGAGACAAAGTGACAGTAACCAACAGAGGTCAGCACATGTTCACTTGCTCACTTAAGCCTCAGGCTTTCCATGACCTTGAAACCCTGCTAAGGGTGAGAGGCACAAAGAGCAGAGCCACACTGTCCCAGCTGCTCTATCGTAAGCCATGTTAAATTAGCTGATACCGTCAACCCCCAAGGGTTCTCAAGGGAGCCCTGCCAAGATCAGCAGAGCATCTAGCTCAGCCCCAGAAAACTCAAAGTAAGCAAGGAGCAATCACCGTGTGCTCCTGTTGCATGTATGTTGGTGATGGCTGTTGTCATAGTAAAAGGCTTATCTGCACACACAAAACCTTACACACAAATGTTTATAGAAGCTTTATGCATAACTGCCAAAACCTGAAAGCAACCGATCTGCACTTCAATATGTGAGTAAACAAACTATGTATATTCATGCAGTGAATGTTATTCAGTGATAAAAAGAAATGATCTAACAAGCCATGAAAAGACATGGAGGAACCATAAATAAATATTGCACTCAGCAAAAGAAGGGATCTAAAAGGCTACATACTATATGATCCTAACCATAACATACTCTAGAAAAGGCACAGATGTGGATACAGGAAAAGTAAAGATATCTGTAACAAATTAGAATCTAGAATACACAGAAAATCTAAACACTTAACTAACAAATGATTCAAAAGTGGGCAAAAGATTTTATAGACATTTCCCCAAAGAAGACATCAAACAGCCAATAAGAACATAAAAAGATTTTAATGTCACTTATTATTAGGGAAATACAAGTCAAAACTATAATTAGATAATATTTCAACCACTGTGGGGCCACTATGAGGAAAAACTACAGCGAAGTTGGTGAGGACGTGAGGAAATTGGAACTCCGGTGCAGCGCTGGTGGAAATAAAAATGTCATGTGAAAAACAGAACAACTGTTCTTTAAGTTTAAAAAACAATTACCATAAGATGTAATAATTCCTCTTCTTGGTATATGTTCAAAAGATTTGAAAGCAATGTCTCCAAACACCTATGCTCATCGCAGCATTATTTACATCAGCTAAAATGTGGAAGTAACCCACGTGTCCACCATGGATGAATGGATAATCAAAATGCTGTATACAATATACTGCACTATTCAGCATGAAGATGGAAATTCTACAGTATGTCACATGTTTGGACCTTGGGCACATTATGCTAAGTGAAGTAAGCCAGCCACAAAAGAATTACTGTACATTTTAATGTATATGAAGTACTTATAGCCAAAACCAGAGACAGAAAGTAGAATGGTGGTTGTCAAGGACTAAAAGGGGGAGGAATGGAGAGTTCCTGTTTAATGGCTTTAGTTTCAGTTTCACAAGACAAAAAGATGATAAATGTTTTCACCACATTATGACAGCATTTAATACCACTGAATTAAATATTTACAATGGTTCAGATGGTAAATTGTATGTAACATGTAGTTTACTGCCCTAACAAAAGTGAAAATATTTTTAAAAGATCAGTTGCCATAGGTTCAGAAGGCAGGAAGGGATGAATATGTAGAACACAGGAGTTTTAATGCAGTGAACTATTCTCTGATATTAGAATGGTGGATACTGCTCATTATATGTTTATCACAACCCACAGAATGTACAACGCAAGAACATCAAACTCTGGAATTGGGTTAGTAATAGTGTGTCATCACTGCCTTATCGACTATAACTAATGTAAGAGGTTAACACAGTAGCAGGAAAAATGAAGCAGTGCAGAGAGGGAGGAGGTGGGAACACTGTATGCTCAGCTCATTTTGCTGTCAATCTAAAACAGCTCTAAAAATTTTGGAGTCTCACTCTGTACTCGGAAGCACCAAGTGTCCAGACCTACAATTTTGGAGCACTATGCCGTGGGGGTAGTTGGAGGTGAGCAGCACTGGGCGCATACCTGCAGCCGGGGACTGACCGTGAAGCTGCCCACTGTGGGATTCATGCAGGCCACATACTGGCAGTTGTGGATTTCCTTAAGCATGGCTTTCTGTCTATCATACCTGAGAGGCAAAAAGTAACACCTTAAATCCAAAAACTGGAGATCAGAAAGCATCAGGATCCATTAGTTCATAAAAGATTTCAACACAAGCTGTCTCCTTATCTCTGCAATAGCCCTGTGAGGTTCACCTTGTTAGCCTTATTTGGGGAGATCAAAACTGCAGCTCAGAAACATGACAGAGCTCCTTGGGGGCCCAAAGCAACACCTGGAGCTGAATCATTATGAATTATTCCTGCTTGTTGACTCTCAAGTGGCACTTAATCAGGTTAGAAACTACCATGGAACCACACCAAGTCTCTGTGAATGGGACGGAACTCACCCCATGTTTAGTTCAGTTTTTTATCATTAGTACGTTTGCTTACATGAAGTTTACATTCATCTTAGAGAGTAGGTATGTGTACTTAACATATCTTGATTATTTTAATTCCCCTTCCCCTACCTACTCTCCTCCCTTCATCTCTGGATTCCCTTCCCACATTATCATCATAGTTCATCATCACAGTTCATGTTTGCGACATATAATGTTCACATTTATTGTAGGTAGTTGCTATACGCATATGACACATTTTAAGTCGTTTTAAGTTCCCTTCCTCTGTCCTCACCCTTGATCATTTTATCCCCTTCTCATCTGCATAAGATCTATTCCCGTTTCATCTTCTCAATTTTTTATTTTGCTTTTTACTATATACTTTGGATTACTCATATGAAAGACACCATATGCTATTTAAACTTGTATATCTGATTTATTTCACTTAACATTATATTTTCAAGGTGCATCCATTTTCCTACAAATGTCTCGAATTTATCCTTCTCTATGGCAGAACAGTATTCCATTGAGAATACAGATACTACCTTTTCTTTATCCATTCATCTGTTGATGGATGTATAGTCTATTTCCAAGACTTAGCTATTATGAATTGTGGTGCTATAAACATGGGTGTGCATGTATCACTGTAATATAATGCTTTTAACTCTTTCAGTAAGATGCTTAGAAGGGAAATAGCTGAATCAAATGAAATGTCTAGTTTTAGTTTTTTGAAGCATTTTCATAGTGGTTGTACTAGTTTACATTCCCACCAACAATGTAGAAGGGTTCCTTTTCCCCCACAGCCTCACCAGCATTGGTTATTATTTGATTTCTTGATGATGGCCATTCTTTTGGGCTAAGATGGACATTCTGCTATCTTAATCGCCCCATATTCAATGCCATGCATTATAGACTGCAGTGCTCTGATAGTGCCAAATACTGCCATCCTATGAAGCAAGTTCAAGCTTCTTTTTAATAATTTTGTGGGAGTGAATTCTTGTAGAAGATACAATTTCTGGACAGCTAGGTTTCCTCCAAAGATACAAAGTGAAATGATCCCACTTAAAATGATGCCAAGAGATACAAAGTAAATCCAAAATCAATTTCAGAAACACTGTACTAGAAGAGTAAGAAGTTGGGGATAATTTGATCTTAAATGTTCATCTATCACAATAATTAGATTACGGTAGAAAATAAAATACAGAGAATTGCTTACCAGTGTCCATAATCAATATGCTGCCGAATCAGAGTGTGGGGCTGAACAGTGCCATATAAATCCACTTCAGGCATATTTATGTCATCAATGAAATAAACCAATTTTTTATTTCCTCCTGGGCCATAGTTACGACCAGCTTTTTTCTCTAGAGATTTCTCAAGAACTCCTGAAATATATAATTTTGTCCACCAGTGACTGAGTGTATACTTTGTCCTTGGTTACTTTTTCATATTCTTTGTGTTTTCTGTTGATTCATCCATGGTTTCAGGTGTCACCTGCCTATCATTTAATACCAGAAATGCGTTTCTGGTCATCTTCTATGACAGCCTCTCCTGTTGATCTCTATCCTGTCACCAAAGGTGACTTCAACTCTCCTTTTCTGGACACCTCAATATATATATACGATGACCTCAGACTGTCCATAGCCGCTGAGATGAGCTCAGCATGACCTGCGTGCTGCCCTTCCCTGCACCCACTGGCATGAGCAGCCTGCGCTGGCCCTGCCACAGCCTGGTCTTTCAGTCCTTCTCCATCATCCCTCAGGAGAGCGCAGAACAGCTGAAGAAAGTCTCCCACACCTCTCGCCTGGGGCCACTGGAGCATAAAGGTGTGTGTCAACTCTACCTATGTGTACACAGAGTTCTATTTCTCCATGTGTCCACACATCTGAGCATGGTGGGAAAAAAAAAAAAACCCTGGACACTGTGTGGCTCAGACATAAGAATGACTTACACAAGGACTGTTCGAAAAGACTGTCCATTCCCTGAGGCCAAGAAACAGACTCACTGCTATAATCCTGCTGATGATCATGACAAGTGAGCAATTTGTTAGCTCAACAAATGAAGAACCAAATGAAAAAAGTAAGAGACAATGAATAAACACTTTTTGCAAACAACAAATCTGGATGTTGGGCCAACACCAAATTTGCCTTTTTCTGAACTCATGTGACCATCATCTCTGTCCACGCACAGACTACCTCTTTCATTTTGCTTGCTGAGCTCCTGCTTATGAGGTTCAAACTCTTCCAGTCTGCCAGATGCAGACTCGGCTGAATCTTTCTCTTTTGGTCCCCTTCCATCCAACCAGTCTGTAAATGGTATCTTCTATCATTTATATTCCCAACTTGTCACTTCCCTTTCTAGACTGGTGGCTGTGGGCTACATTCCTTTCAACTTGTCCGTGCTCAGCGGAACTCTCTCCCCACCCCAGGCTCCTCCTCACAAAACACAGCTCCCAGCTGATCAGTTTCTTGCTCCTGCCAATGGCGCACTGCCTAAGAAAATTCGGGCTCCTCAGTTTGTATCTCAGCCTTCTCTCCAGTTATGGGGGCTGCCTGTGCCAGGTAGCCCAAGATTCTCCCAGCTTTACAAACTAAAAGTCCCATGTTCCAAAAACCCCTTGGTGTTAGGGAACCTGGACAGCTGGTCACTCTACCTGCAGAACTCCCACTTAGCATTCCCCCCTTCCTCTTCTTCCACATGACCACTGCTTCAGTTATCGCACAGATTCTGTTCACTCAGCGCATCCCACAATTTGCCCTCTTTCATGTCTTTGCTTAAGCTGATCCTTTTATCCTAAATCTTTTCTTTGCCTACGTATGACCTCTTCTTTCTGAAATCTTTTCTTTCAGAGTACATTGGCAACCAAAACTATTTCTATTCATCCCACTAGAAAATACTCTCTAAGTCTGATTCATGCCTGGATCCCTGTATATATAAACAGGAGACGCACTTACTCTGCAGTGCTGCGGACGTTGTGTAGTAGTTGAAAGGCACCCGGGACACTATGAAGTCCTCAGACAGACTTGCCAGTATGTCACCCACAAGGATCGTTTTTCCCACTCCTGCATTTCCAACTAGCATGAGTGGCTTTCCTTTTTCAAGCAACAATTCGATGAAATATCTAAGACGAGTTGTCTCTGATGTGTGAACCAGAACTGTCTGGGGGGAAAAAAATGAAAGAAAGCTCAGAGAGATAGAGACATATTCCCAAATTTTATATTTGACCCAACAGAGTCACTTTAGAAGGGAAGTCCAAACAATTCTTAGACAAGTTAACCAGTAAGAGAGGTTTTACCTGTTTTGGTTTTGAGTTGTCACAGCTTACGGAGAGCAGCTGGGTAATGCCATAAAGCACCAAAGCATAATCAACTGATTTACATTTTCCAAACCAAGTACTAGCCCTCGAGTCTCCCTACCCCAGAATGCCTCCCCTTACCTTGTCTGAAGCATGTAAGAGAATACAGTGAATACATCAAAAGCTGTCTACTACTCTTCAGCAGCTGATAAAATATTTGAAAAGTCAAGCCACACACAGATGACAATTGTGAGCACCCCCTTGACCTGGTGAGGATAAACAGCACAATCTACGTTGCGTAACTCAGAGTGGCGACAGGTCGGTTTAGGGAGAAGCAGTAGCTTTTAAATGGAATAGTCACAATTCAAGGCACATCTGAAAATGACTATGCATTGCCTTATTAAAAATAAAAGCTCATCTTTTATGTTTTGAAATTGACTATTTATTCATACACCATTTTATTTCCCAAGAAATTTGAAGTGGCTTATAGGAATATAATACAATGAAGAACACAGAAATAAAATTTTTTTAAAAAAATAAAAAAAGAAATAAAAATTAGATTCTTGGAACACAGATTAAAATATAAGATCAGAATGAGGGATAGGAGATGAAGCTATTCAGGAAATAGAATTTGGCACAATACTCAAAAGAGAGTTGACAGGCTGGGTGAATTTCTTGGTGGTCAAACTTTAAAAGTGGGAAGATTTACTACTTGTAGAGACTGTTCAGAAGAAATACGATAAGCATAATGGATATGGCTCTTCTCCACTTGGATAAAATATAGTGAACAAAATGGTATACTTTCTAGATTATTCCAGATTCAATTCATGATATGCACATTTATACTAGAAAGTCCATTTACTTCTGTGATACTCAGGCCTACTGACAATTCTGTGCCACATTAAACTGTTCTGGAACTTTTTATTTTTTAATTTTTAAATTAAGTTTATTAGTACACTTTAGATATACATAATGAGCACACTCAGGTGAGGGAATTTGCCCCTGTCCATGATTAAACTTAGAGCTTCAGTTTAGATTTTTTCCCCTTTCTTGTTCTTTCTCACCATCAGATTTTTACTTTGGCTCTCAGCCATGTCAACACCAATAACAGACACTTATGAGGGCAGAGGATGTGGCTTTGGGCTAAGCACAGACACACTCCAGTTCACTGCATAGACGGATTCTCAGTGTGAACACAGGAGGAGAACATTGCTATTATTTCTACGTCAGAGATAATAAAACTGAAGTTCAGAAAGCATAAGTGACTGGGCCAGTCAGTGGTGGTAGCACTTGACTTCAAACCAAGGCCGTCTGCAGCTGGAGCTCCGTCTTCTTTAGTGCACAGAACGTGCTGCAGAGTGCGAGCCCCAGAGCCAGCCCACCACGGTTTCTACCCCACCCTCCTCGGTTCAGTGTGACCCACTCTTCTTAGACCGCCCAAGATGTCTTGGTTTAAAAATTCAAGGCCTACTCCTGTGGAATCTCCCTCAGTCCTGGGCAAACTAGGACCACCAGTCATTCTGTAGTTACCACCAGTGTAAGTGTGGACACATTTCTTACTCTGTGTCTCTGTTTCTCCGTAAGTTAAAAAGGGTAAGAGTCTATGCCTTATGAGATTGTTTTAAAAATTAATCCACATGAAGCACTTAGAAAAGGGCCTGATGTACAATAATGAAATATTACTATCTGCAGTTATTA
Source organism: Dasyprocta punctata (assembly GCA_004363535.1). Lineage (NCBI taxonomy): Eukaryota > Metazoa > Chordata > Mammalia > Rodentia > Dasyproctidae > Dasyprocta > Dasyprocta punctata. Next base: position 6,375 of record RJWM01014539.1, on the reverse strand, counting down.
TTACTGACTCACCGTGCTTCTTTTCTGATATGTTAAGACACTGTAGATCAAATAGCCACACTTAGTACAACTGGGTGTAAAGTGAAACCACAAAGCCTTTATAGGTACTGTGCTAAATAAAAGATATTATTGATAAGGTGTGTCAACCTCATGATACCAGTGTTTAGGTCATCAGTATTTCTTGGTTGAATACAAGTTCTTAGTTACCAGCTACTAAGATAAGATTGCTGGGGAGCTGAATTCGAGAGAGGGTAAACAAGAAGTGAGTTTCCGAATATATAAAGCAGTTATGGCAGATGTCACTGGCTGCTTCCTGTCACCCATTTCTCTACTTCTTTCTTTCTGATAGAGTCCCTACCGGGATCCAGTCACCAGCTGTCATGAAGTTGCATGTGCTGAAGGGTTGGTCCCCAGCGTGGCAGCCCTGGAAGGTGGTAGAAACTGAGAGAGGTGGGGTGTATGTCATTGGCCTCGAAGGGGACTGTCTCTCGCTTGGATCACAGAGGATAGAGACAAGGACAAGAGCAAAAGGCTAAAGTACTTCTTGGATTCTACAGGACAGAATGATTAAGTCACCTATCTGGCAGCCAACACATTATCTTTCAAGAAAAGGGAAAAAGGGATCCAGAGGAAATTTTGACATTAAAAAAAAACAAAACAAGAGCTACCACTGCCACCATGGGCCCAAAAACACAGGCTTAGGGGAGCAGGCTGCCTCCCCAGCACCCTAGAGTGGGGCCATTTTGATTTTAGAGGGCCCAAATGTCACCACACAGTGCCTCAGAGACAAATGAAATCCAGAGCATGGGGGCAGGGCTGCCTCCTCAGACTGAGGGGACGACCCGAAGAGGCCAGCACATTGAGCCAAAGAGGATTGTTTTCAGGAGCAAAGTCATAATTAAATTTGTTTTGCTAGGTTTTGAACTTTTGTACCTCTTTCCTCTTTCTGATTTCTCCCCTTAGGAACAGAAATCCCTATCCTATGCCTCTCCTCCCATTGTATTTTGAAAGCAGGTAACTTCTCTGGTTTTACAGATTCATAGCTGGGAAGAACTGTCTCAGGAGAAAGCAAGTCTCACCCACACCTAACTGAGACAATACTGGATGAGATTTGGGGCTTTGAGTTGATGCTGGGATGGGTTGAGACTTCTGGACTCTTGTGAGAGGTGAATGTGGTTTGCACATTAGAAGAACAGGAATTCCGAGGTCCCAGGGGAAGACTGTTATCACCTGAACTGTACTTCCCCAAAACTCATGCTGAAGCCTTAACCCGTAATACCTTGGAATGTGACCGTGTCGGACACAGGACCTTTAAGAGGGGTGACAGTGTGAAAAGCTGAACTAATAAATAGGACCCAAGATGTACCATAGATATTGTGAATTGGGAAGAAACTGTTCAAAAGTGATGGAGGAAAGGGGAAAGAAAGGAAGGGAAAAGGAAAAAAAAGAAAAAAGATACATAAACAAGGGAGGTTAAGACTGTTACACTGCTAGTTTCTCTTAGTTAATTGAAAAGAAAGGCTTGTGCTAATATTGTTTGGACATCTCATGCCTATATTTTGAACCCTGAGTAACCACTTTGAAGATAACAATATGCAATGTATTAATTATCATTACTCTATTATCTTGTTTTGAAATTCTGGGATTTTTTTTCTTTTTAAAATAAAAAATAAGTTAAAAAAAGAGGGGCAATTGACTTAAAGTGGGGGTGGCTTCTAACCCAGTGTGACTGGAGTCCTTACGAGAAGAAAAATTCAGGCATACAGTTGGAGAGTCCAAGGGTCATCAACAGGCCAGGAGGAGTGGCCTCAGGCAAAATGAAAGCTGCCCACAGGTCAGTGTTGGACCTCTAGCTTCCATAACTGCCAGGAGATACATTTCTATTGTTTAAGCCATCCAGTGTGCAACACTTTGTTATGGCAATTCCAGCAAGCTGCTACAAGCAGAGGAGGTTCCTAACCCAGTATGTCTGGGGTCCTTGTAAATAGGTTGGTTTGAATACACACGCGTGCGCACGCACGCACACACACACACACACACACACACACACACACGGGAGTGGGGAGAAGAAAGGGAGGCGTGGGGAAAGCATTTGCAAGCCTGGGGTTAAGCTGTCATAAGCCAGGAAACATCAAAATTTCTGGTAAACCACCAGAAACTATGAGAAAGATTTAAAGCCTTAAGGAACTGACCCTGCCAGTCTGCAGTTTGGAACTGAGGGTCAATGAGTTCTTGTCATTTCATCCACCCAGCTTGTGTTACTTTGTTAAGGCAACTCCAGGAGCCTAGTTTGCCTTGGGTTTTCTGACACTTGATATTAGCTATCTCCAGGGAAGTGGAAATCACCAATATTCCATTCATACAGTGTCACTTCAGATAGTAAATTCTGGGCAGGGGAGGGTGTGGTACATGTGGACTCAGGAGGCCGAGGAATGAGGATCACTGTGAGCTCCAGGTCAGCTGGGCTCCATAGTGATTTGAATGCCAGCCAGATCTACGCATGAGACCTTGTTTTAAAAAAGAAAGAGAGAAAGAGAGAGAGAGACAGAGACAGAAACAGACACACCAGCAGCCTGGTGGCATGGAAAAGTCCAAAGCGGCGGTAAATATAGGAGACACTGTTTTCTGAGGGGCCATGAAGAACCAGCAGCGGGTAAGCGAGGTGAACCAGTGCTGTGCCCCTGCACACAGACACACGGAACAGAAGTGGATGGGGCAGGGCTGCCACTTTACCTCAAAGGGCTTGGGATGAACTCCAGCAGCAGAACAGGCCCTGATTGCTCCACTGTCCCAGAGTGGAATGAGGGAGGAGACATCCTGTCACAGGAGATGGCTGGCAGGGCAGATAGGTAGCAGACTAGGGGGAATTCTGCTGAGAGGTAGGAGCTAGGATCACCCAGACTCTGCCAGTGACCACCAAGAGCCAATGTTAGCCCTAAATACAAAGGACTGGAAGCGTCCCTTTAGTCAGCAACCAGCAGAGTGGCCTTGGCCTAGGGGTGTAAGCAGGCAAGCAGCCTTGGCCTGCAGCGGGACAAGGGCACCCCACCCACTCAATGGCTGCACAGAAGAGGAGTCAGTGGTGTGGAACAGGGAAGCTGTGCAAGGTCCAGGAGGAGGCAGCTGTACACAGGTCCGGGAGCAACCCCAGGATTTCCCTACCCGAGTGTGCTGCAGCAACTGGGAGAGGGCCAAGGAGACAATCACAGTAAGGAGACATCCAGAGTACTGTCAGCTAAGACCAGTCCCAGCCCCCACATCCAGATGCCAAGATCAGCCCCATACGCAGCACAAATCCTACTGCAAATTTAGTGGAATTACCCAGTGTATTACTGGGATCCCCTGTGGACAGTACCACAGATCTGTGGATACCAGAGAAATTTTATTATTTTTCTGTTTGTTTGGTTTTTCTTTTTCTGTCTGCTTTTTTTCTTTACTATTTAGGTGGAGTTTTTTTATTTTAAAGAGGATAAAACAGAATAAAACCAATCAAATCAGTGTAAGATACAGAGGACAGAACCAGTGCAAGGCGCTGGTTCTGCAACTGGGTTTGTTTGCTGTTGTGGTCATTGTTGTTTCCACTATTTAGGTTTCTTTTCTTTCTGATTTCTTCTATTCATCTTTCTCTCTTTTCTCAATTATCTCTCTTCATTTTATAATATTTTCATGTGAATGAACACTGTCTCTTCTCATTATGGTTTGCTTCAATATTCTTTTGCTTTCTCTTTCATTCTTGCTCTCCTGTGTTCTCTAGTTTCCCAAAACTTGGTTGATCATCCTTTGCCCTCCAGCTTTGCTTCCATTATATTTGTCCCCATTCATCTCTCTATGTTGCTCACTATTCTGCTTAAATCCCACCCCCAAATCAGGGTAAAATCATGCTACTATGGGAAAAATCATTGCATACAAGTTTTTGGTAAATGTTGGTTTTTGTAATATAACTGTAGAACTTGCTCCTATGGTTTCAGCTGTCAAGTGAATAGTTACCACAGTTTGTCAGTAGCTAAGCTGTGCTTTAGCTGGGATATCATGTTTGTTATAGTCAGTTTCTCTCCCTTGTATGAAAACACTGTGACTAGCAGGAGTTATAACCATCAGCATGGTTCAGTACCAAAGACCTGGGTGCTGAGCCAAATAGATGGCAACTTCTTATCCTTAATAAATTGGGAAGGTAGGCTCTTGGGATAACCACAAAAACCAAGAACCACCTACACTTAGAAGACATCCCTGAGGAACAAACATTTCCTGGGGAAGGCTTAATACTAACAATAAAGCTACCTACTATAAAAAATCTATGATCAGCAACATGGATAACAAAATAAAATCAAAAATAGAAAACCAAAAATAGAAAATCAAAAATAATAAGACCTAGAAGCAAAATGCAACCCCAGACTTCCAGCCAACCCAGGACAAATCCAGAGCACAATGAGAGAGAGGACATTGGATGCCATCCACTGGAACTTTCTGAAATGATAGCAGAAGTGAAAAAACAAAGGGATGAGGCTATAGAAAAAATAATCTCTCAGATAAAAAAAGGATGATAATCAAAATGAAAGATATTAGAGTAGGCATAGATTTAAAAAAAATAGTAGAGCTTAGGAAAACATTGGTAACCATGAATGCCCATCATAGGAAAGAAATGGAATTCATGAAATAGATCCAAACAGAAATCCAGGAGATTAATAACTCCACTGAAAGTATATGCAACAGATTGAATGAAGGTGATGATAGAATATCAGATCTAGAAGATAGAATTGAGGCTAACGACCATAAAAAGAAGGATATCTTAAAAATAGCAAGGTTGGATGAAAAATCAATCCAAAAGCTAAAAGAGGAAGAAAGGAAGAATAACATAAAATTGACTGGAGTTAATGAGAAAGCCAGAGATAGCGAAAATGCCATAAAAAACTTTACAGAAGTAATGGCAGAAAACTTTCCAAATGTGGATAAAGAATTAGACATACAAATAAGTGAAACATACAGAACTCCATATAACCAAGACCAAAATAAATCTACATCATAACTAATCATGATTCCAGAGATTCAGCACAAGAACAGAATATTAAAAACAGTCAAAGAAACAAATCATCCAGAAAGCATAGCCTATCAGAATCACAGCACACTTCTCAACACAAACCCTCAAATCAAGGAGCGCTTAGATTGAGTTATTTCAAGCCCTAAAAGCAAACAACCTCTAACCCCAATTGGTGTATGTCACAAAACTATCTTTCAAATCTGACAGAGAAATAAGATATTTCCATGGCAAAGAAAACCTTAAAAATTTATGACCACCAAACCAGCACTCCAAAATGTTCTGAAGGACATTTTGGAAAGAGATAACAAAGACAATTCCAACAACACCAATAGAAAGAAACCACCAGGTAGGGCAAGGAATTAAACAGTGGGGAAAGACAGGGAACCAACAACAGAAAAATAAGATGAGAAGGATAAGTCAATACGTATTAGTTATAACAATCAGTGTAAATGGTTCCAATTCACCAATCAAAAGAAACAGACTAGCAGAATGGAACATGAAGCAACAGTATGCTACATAGAAGAAACACATTTAACTCAAAAAGAAATTCATAGACTGAAAGTCAAAGGATGGAAAATAATACTCTATGCAACAAGAACCCCTACAAAAGCAGGGTAGCTATTGTATCTGTAGACAACATGAACTTCAAGCCAAGACTGACCAGAAGAGACAAGGAAGGTCACTACATACTTATTAAGAGAAAAGGCCAAGAAGAAGAGCTAACAATCATAAATAAATATGCGCCAAATGCTGATATGACCAACTACATAAAACAAAAATTTTTTTGTACTTGGGATCGAACTCAGGACCTTGTGCTTGCCAGACAGCATAAAACAAATATTAACAGAAATTAAAAATCAAATAAGCACTAACACAATTGAAATGGGGGCCCTTAATACCCTACTGTAACAAATAGATCAACTAGACAAAAAAAAAAAAATCAACAAAGAAATAGCAGAACTGAACCAAACCTGTGAACAGACAGACTTAATAGATATCTACAGAGTGTTCCACCCCAAAGTGTCAGAATACACATTATTCTCAGTTGTACATAGAATATTCTCTAAAATAGCACATAGAACATAGTTAAGTAAATGCAGAGCAGTTGACATTCTCCTGTGCATATTATCAGACCATAGTGCAAAAAAAATGGAAACCAACAGCCAAAGAAACCACAAAAACTACATAAACACATTGTTATGGTTTGTACATTGTGTCAACTTGAGAAGTCTAGAAGCTTAATTAAGTAACTCAGCCACTCTACATCCTGGGGTGTAAAGGACAAGCAGTTACCTGCTCATTGTATCCATTTGAGGCCAGAAGTTTAACTGAGAGACTCC